>CM037094.1:107756615-108010144 GCA_020916435.1 Oxytropis ochrocephala | reverse complement strand
AGTGTTCCTTGAGCATGTCTAACATCTCATTCCTCTCTTGAATCATTTGAGCCACTTCTTCCATAGGAGTCACTGTCATGTCACCTCTAATCACTGGTGGAGGATCTTGCCCGTATAGAGCTTTGAAAGGAGTCATCTGAGTAGAACCATGGTAATTTGTATTATACCAAAACTCTGCCCAACTCACCCACTTGTACCATTGCTTCGGTTTGGTCCCTGTCATACACCTCAAGTAGTTCTCCAAGCATCTATTCACCACTTCAGTCTGTCCATCTGTTTGTGGATGATAAGTGAATCAGTATTTCACTTTTCAGTGCGAAAGTTTGAACAATTCACTCCAAAATGAGCTTATAAACACCCTGTCCCGATCAGAAACTATGGATTCAGGGTATCCATGGAGTCTCACCACCTCTTTAAGGAACAATTCAGCCACATCCTTAGCATTATAAGGATGAGATAAGGCTATGAAGTGTGCATACTTCGTAAATCTATCAACTACTACTAGGATAGTATCCATTCCACCCGATTTTGGTAACCCTCCAATAAAGTCCATGGACACATCATACCACCCCTGCTTCGGAATGGGTAAGGGTTGCAGCAACCCAGCTGGACTAAGTGTTTGATACTTGTTCCTCTGGCACACATCACACATTTGCACATAATCTTGTATAGTCTTTTTCATGCCCTCCCAAAAGAACAAGGTGGCTATTCTTTTGTAAGTTCTAAAATATCCTGCATGCCCTCCCACTGCACTGTCATGGAACTCCTTCAAAATTAATTCAATTTTTGATGAGTTTCTTATCCATGTAATACAGCCTTCCATTGTGCATCCTATACCCCTTATGTTCTCCCTTATTCACCAATAAGTCCTGAACAATTTCCTTCAATTTCTCATCTCTGTCAATCTCGGATTCAATGTCATTCCATCAAAAATCGAATCGTTGATATAGTCAGATCTCGCAATCGCTTTGACAACGCATCAACAGCCTTGTTTTCAATACCAGGCTTGTATTTGATCTCAAAATCGAACCCCAGAAGCTTAGAAATCCACTTGTGTTGTTCCTCCCCCATTAATCTCTGATCTGCCAGAAACTTTAAGCTTTTCTGGTCAGTGTGAATCACAAAGTGTCTCCCAAGCAAATAATGTCTCCATTTTTGAACTGCCAGGACTACAACCATCAACTCTTTCTCATAACTGATTTGTTAAGGGCCCTATCAGACAGTGTTTGGCTCATATAAGCCAATGGTTGACCCTCCCCGCATGAGTCACAACCCACAACCCTTTTCTCAAGCATCGGTTTCCACCACAAACAGCTTCTCAAAGTCAGGTATAGCTAAAACAGGGACACTCACCATTGCTTCTTTCAATTGTTCAAAGGCTGCCTGAGCACTATCATCCCACATAAACTTGTCTTTCTTCAATTGTTGAGTTAAGGGCCATGCAATCTTCCCATAACCAGCAACAAACTTCCTGTAATATCCCGTGAGGCCTAGGAAACCTCTCAAACTCTTCACATCCTTAGGTGTTGGCCATTCCACCATAGCTTTCACCTTTGCAGGGTCTGCAGAAACTCCCTGGCCAGAAATGATGTGTCCAAGGTACTCCAAACTCTCCTTGCCAAATGAACACTTTTTCTTGTTCACTACTAACTCCTGCTCCTCCAAGGCCTGTAGAACAATCCTCAAGTGCTTCTGATGGCAATCAAAACTCTTGCTGTACACTAGGATGTCATCAAAGAATACTAATGCAAACTTTCTCAGATAAGGCTTCAACACTTGATTCATTAAGGCTTGAAATGTTGAAGGTGCATTAGTGAGCCCAAATGGCATTACTAGGAACTCATAATGGCCTTCATGTGTCCTAAATGCCGTTTTGGAGACATCCTCCTCTTTCATTCTTATTTGGTGATAACCTGATTTCAAATCCAGTTTAGAGAAAACCTTTGCTCCACCCAATTCATCTAGCAATTCATCAATAACTGGTATTGGAAATTTATCTGGCACTGTGAGCTTATTCAAAGCTCGGTAATCTACACAAAATCTCCAACCTCCATCCTTTTTTTTACTAATATAACCGGGCTACTATAGGGACTATTGCTGGTTCTAATAATTCCAGCAGAGAGCATTTCCTTCACAAATTTTTCAATTTCATTCTTCTGATAATAAGGATACCTGTAAGGCCTGATGTTAGGAATGTTAGAGCCTTCCTTGAGAGTAATTGCATGGTCACATCCCCTTCTAGGAGGCAAGCTTGTTGGCTCTCTAAATAGCTTCTCAAAATCTGCTAACACAGCCTCTAATGCTCCATCATTTGTATCCTCCAAGTTGCTGCCCTGTTGCTCTGCTTTACAGTATGACAGCACAAAGCCCTCACCTTCATTCTGCATTGCTTTCATTAATGCTTTCCATGAAACTTAAGCCTTACACAACGATGGATCACCCCTCACCACTTTCTCCTCTACACCTCTTCCCCAACTTAGCTCTAAGTTTCTGAAATTTGCTTTCACCTCTCCCAAACTTGCCAACCAATCCATACCCAAGACTACATCTGTCCCTCCTAACTCCATGAGAAAGAAATGTTGTAGGATTTTCACTCCTTGTACCTCCAACAACAAATTCTTGCACACTCCAACATTCTTAACCCTATCTCCATTCCCTACCTCCACTACAAATTCTGGAGTATTCACTGCTTCCAAATCAAGTGACTTCACTAACTTCTTAGAGATGAAGTTACTTGATGCACCACAATCCACCAATACTACCACCTCCACCCCCTTGATCTTCCCTATGATTTTGAAAGATCTATTTGAGGTTAAGCCTTCTTTACTTCGCAATGACAGCTGCAGAACTTTCAGTGTCAATTCCTCCTCTGTTTCTGTTGCTGTTTCTTCTTCTTCACCCTCCTCGGCTTCAGAAGTTTCCAACAATACAAACTGATAGTGCTTCAGTTTGCATATATGGTCTCTTCCCCATGTTTCTCCACACTTAAAGCATAGTCCCTTACGGCTTCTCTCCCTTAACTCAGCCTGAGAGAGCTTCCCCCCCACGTTCTTCTTGTCACCAGCCTCTCCTTCTCCACCCCTGCTGGTTGAACCCTCCTTCACTCCTCCTTTCTCCCACCGAGTGAAGCCCTTAGAACTTTTCACTCCTCCCCTGTCACTGCTACTAGTCCCCTTCTTCTCCACATTCATCAACCCTCCTTTCTTCAAGGCGTTGTTCTTTTCCTCAAGGAGTAAAGCTCTATCCATTAACTCATCAAGAGTTCCTGCAGCATGAAGCTTCAACTCTGCTTGGATTTCTTCCTTCAACCCATTGATGAAGATCCCTTTTAACATGATTCTCTCCTCCTTCTTCAACGGAGCTGATTCTCTTTCAAACTTTTCCCTGTACTTCATAACAGAGCTAGTCTGTTTGATGCTCAACAGAGGTCCAAACGGATTTTGCACTAAGCCCGGTTGAAAACGTCGAATCAGAGCAGCCTTAAATTCTTCCCAGTTCAACGTCTCATTCTGTTCTTCCCACCATTGGTACCAGTTCAACGCCTTATCTTCCAAGGCGATCATCACCGCATCAAGCTTCTCATCTTCAACCACCATGTTGAGTTTGAAGTAACGTTCAGCTCTAACTATCCACCCGTATGCATCCTCGCCTCGAAACACAGGGATCTTCAGTTTCCTTCCTCCAAAATCTCGCGATGAGTCTCGACTAGAGCTTCGTGAGTGAGAACGAGAGCTCTCGTCGGTATCAGTTGCCACTTCGCCATCGTTTTGATTATCCGGGTTCCGGGTCGGGTTGCGCCGATGATGAGAGCGTCGTTTTCGTAAACGACCTCTGCGTGATCTGCTGCGCTCGATGAACAAATTCTTCAGCTCAGCTAGTTGCTTTGCTCAATGCCATCAATACGTTTCTCCATTGTAGTTCTCGTGAAAACCATACACCACTGGATCGTAAATGCTCTGATACCACTTGATAGGTTCAAGCTCAGAAAATAGTAAAACTGAGTAAGAAAACTGAGTGTATAACTGGAATCAATCACTTGTATTATTATCAACAACTTAGAGGATCTCTCTAAGTTGAGAATGGTGAATTACAAGTGAAAATAGAAAGGAAATGTAATGGAACAGTGAAAATAGAACCAGAGCAGTCCTACTGCTCCTTCCAATCCTATGCCTGAGCCAATTCCAGCCTAAAGAAAATATCACACAAACATCATGACATATAGCTCGCCTTCTCTCTCCAATCAGCAGAATATTCCTCCCTCCAATACAGAATTGCCACGTTGGCAATTCTGTTATGTGTGAGTGCGTGCGTGATTTGGTGGTCCCCAACTAATTGGTTTCCATTTCCCACGCTCATAGGTCTTAGTAACATTACCCCTTTGTCCTTCATTAACTCGGTTTGTATCAGTTGTGCCAGCTTTTGTTTATTTTTTGTAACAGTACTTTCTAGGATTTGGTCACAAGGCATCAACCTTACCACTGTGCTAAGGCTTGCCATATTTTTTTGTAACAGTACTTCTAATAGATTATACTTATACTAATGGGTAATAGTGGCGTGTGGTAACAGTCGTACAGAAATGGTGATCCATATGTCTCTGAACGAATTGTAGATTCTGTTGGAAGATTTTGTACATAAAATAGCTTAAATTTCGTCCAGATTTGGCTTGGCCTTTTTGACTTGAAAGATTTTATCTATTAAACTTTACGGTGCAAACTGTATGTGTCAATGTCAAAATAACATTTTTGTTAATTTTAATATTTTATCACAACTACTATTATCATCATCTATCATCTATTAAATAGAAAAATATCTTCTGAGCCTATCATCATCATCAATTCATCATGTCATGTCGACTCACGGAATGAATGGTTGCCAACATCACACCATTACATTCTTCCATTACCAACTCAGCTATCAACATTATCACTATCAGGATCGTTATCCTCCTCTACTCTACTTTGTTACTCTACCACTGCCACAAATAACCAAATCTCATATCATGCATGTTGCTATCTCCTCCATATTTTTGTCACTCACACCATGCCACCACTCATGTCACCCTATAATTGTCATCGTATTTATTATTTTAGTTGGTGCCACCACCACTATACTCACTACTATTAACATCATGTCTTGTTCTGTTTTTTTAGTTTTTCACATGTTTCCTCCTCTGTGGAGGTAATCTCGTTATAGGCACACTAACATTGTCACGTTCCCTATTTACTAGTGAAGCAGATACATTTAGCTCTTTGATGTTAGCATAATTTACTTCCATTTTGCTATGGATAAAATTAAACTAGCTTATGAGAAGAAAGAAATGGAAAGAGTTTAGGAGTAATTGGAGATGCGATAAAGGTTTCATGGAAAAAGGAAGAAACAAAAAGGAAATCATGAATTGTTCTCATATTTCCACACAAATAAATCTCATGAACTGGCATGCTTTTCATCGTATTATTATTAATAATAGAAATTACACTCACCTCTCTTAAATTTTGGTCAAATATCACACACTTCTCCTCTAGTTTTAAATGAAACAATGATCTCCTTAAGTTTTGGTTAAATGTCATACACGTCCCCTCTAATTTTAAATTTAACACTCACCTCCCTTAAGTTTTGGGCAAATACAATTTTCTAATTGTATTTGAAGATATAATCATGTGTTCTTGACTTGTGCTATACTTGCACATCCATTTCCTTTATTTTCTTCTTGGCCATCGTGAGACTAAATCTTATAGGTCATTCATTTCAAATGAGAGTTCTTCCCTTTGTACTTTTTGTATTGTGACTGTGCTACTTTTTTCTACTTAATTTTGACTTCCCAACACTTTGCAAAACTATCGATAGGCTGCACTAGTTTCATCTCTCTTCTTCCTCTGTGAACCTACTACAAATCTTTGTGATGATATGTTCAGATTTTAAGGAATGAATTCTTATTTAAAACTAGAAACTGTGAATGAAGGAAAAAAGATGAAGAAAATTACATGTGAGTAGAAGAAGTCTTTGTAATGGTGTATTAAATTTTAGGGATTAGAAATAATCCAATAATTTGAGGGGAGGCTATTGTCAAGAGGAAACTAGAGGGGAGGTGTGTGGCATTTAACTTAACTTCAGGGGAAGTGAGTAATTTCCCCTTATTAATATTTTCGCATTGCTCTTTTTTCTTTGGATTCCATCGCTCAATAATTTCCCTTAGTCCATTTTTTTCTTTGGATTCTATACTGACAGAGCTCTGTTCACCGAAATGGTTTTATTTTAGAAAAGAAAAGTTTACTCATTTCATTGCTTTTTTGACTCAACTTATTAAAGAGTGATCAATTACACAAACTCGCCTCATATTAAACTTGACCAAAGAGTTAGATAAATCGAAACATAAAAGACTCTTAAGCAAACTCATAATTTAGTCACTAAAGTATCGCTTTCTCTCATATTTAGTATTTAGTACTAAATTATGAAAACTTATTCAAAGTCTTTAGTTTAACTCCATCTATCAATTTAGTCCTTAAAATTTGCCATTTAGAAAGTCAATTGATGGACAAAAATAAACATTAGGGATTATTTAATAAGTTTTCATAGTACAGAGAGACTAAATAGATGAGAGTGATATTTTGAGACTAAAATGAGATTTTATTCATTTAAAAAAATAACCCCATATTCATATTGGACATCCCCTTCATACAAATAAATTCTTGGAGAATAACAATAAGATTTAACATGGAAGAAATGTATCCTCTCATCATCATGGAGTGCATGAAAATGGTTGCTAATTGGAAAGTTGTAGGTAGAAAATGAATATAGGGTTTTTATAAGCCAATAAAATAAACTCAACTTGTTCATCAAAATAAATATACTCAACTCTTATGGACCCCCATTCCCTACACGTTCATTGTAGGATTTAAAATCTAAGAGTGGACGTGAGTGGTCCTGCACTTTATATAATTCCCATTGTATCATGACATTTCATAACAAATCTAATCTATAACAAAAACCATTGCAGGTGATGTTTTATTAATGTATTTGTAAAATACAACTGCAAATAGTCCTTCAAGCTTGTGAGTTTGGCATGTAACCTTGGGATGATACAGACTCATAGTTATAGAGACCAGACCGATAATGCTACTATAACAAAGAAACAACTTTTAACCTTTGGATATTTCATGAAAATAGGTTTCTAGCAAAGTGTGACTGATAAATGATAGGGTAGCCGATGTAATACCGTCGTCATCTTGTCCGGGTTTCCAGAATGCTCTTCTTGTACGAGGTAGACGAAGTCGCATTACAACTCCTCATCTTGAATCCGGATTGGAATATTTGGATAATTTCTCTCTGAAGTATATAAGCCCAAAAGTCTATCCAAACTGATCCTAAGCACTGGCTTCTCAAGGGTCCACCATTTCGCATTCTGGTTGCTCCATTTCTAGGAAAAGCACCACTTGAGACTTGAGAGGAACCCCTCTCAATGCCCATGATAGCTTCTCATATCAAGTATCCCAATGGCCCCCAAATCTACATTGATTAGCCAGCCACCAATAGGCTTCCTTTCCATCAAATGTTGGAATGACCCTACATTCCTCCTATAGTTGTATGTGTTGACATTGTTATTATTATTATTATTATAACTAATAAAATAAAATGTCAAGAAAATATCAAATACCTTGTATGTACATGTGGTAAAAAAAAACGTCCAATGACTGAACTCCTCTGCATCTGGCATAAAAAGGATTTGTTGTTCTGTAAAACGGACATAGATGTAAATGCACTGCAACAAATGGAAAGAGAATATAAGACAACTTGCATCACATACATGACTTCCAAAAAAAAAATGAAATTTGAGTATATACAAGAACAGCATTCAGCAGTCATACCTATAATTATGAGTTTTCTAGACAGAATATTAGCCAAAGGAAATCAAGACCTTTTCTAACCAAGGAAGCATCATTTTATCCATGTCTTGATGATCACATGAGAAACATGAATATTGAAGGCAAGCCCTAGAAGCCACGGGATTTACATCAACAGAATACGAATGCCTTGAGAATGAGAATGCATCAAATAGAACAGGCAGTTGCCATTATATAATGATGATGATGCATCAAATTCAATTCGATTAAGTCACTGGACTTTGGCAAAAATGAAATAATCTACACTTAGGGCCACCAAAATAACAGTGAACCAAGTATGTAAAACAAGTTTTCCCTCTCAAGTGTGTACAGAAGGAGCCGTTATATATCCATTGTCTCATCAACTAGGCCTCTCCTTATCATGTCATTATGAAGTTCCAGGGCTTCATTCATGTCGCCTAGATCATAATATTTTCTCAGTAGACGAATACAAAGAATCTGGTCAGGAATAACGCCCTTATCGAGCATCTCGTTTAGCAATGACTTGGCCTGTCGTACTTGATCACAATGTGATAAACCCCAAATCAGTGAGGTATAAGCATGCAGATCAAGCTCCATACCCAACTCAAGCATTCTATCTCGCAAACTCAAAGCTTCTTCAGGATTTCCATGCTTCAGGTTCCCATCAATCAAAGCAGTAAAAAGTAATTTATCTGGTTTGATTCCCTTATCCAACGTCTCTTTGAATAGTTTGTTGGCTGCTTCAACACAATCATTTTTATAAAGGCCATCAATCAGTGCAGTAAAAATCATAATATTAGGTTGCAAACCAACTTTAGTCATGTGATCAAAGTAACTAACAGCTTGCTCAACTAAACCTTTTTTGCATAAACCATCAATTAGTACACCATAAGTAACAACTGTTGTCTCGATACCCAATTTCCGCATCTCTTGTAATAGGTCAATAGCCTCTGTAGTTTTCCCAACCTTAAAATATGCATCCATAAGGGATGTGTATATATAACTATTTGCAGTCAAACCACAGTCCTTCATTTCCTGTATTATAGCCTCAGATTCTTGTATTTTATCTTGGTTACAAAGACCCCATATTTTGGTTCCATACAGAAGCATATCCGGTTTGAAGTTTTTCTTGTTCATTTCCTCTAAAATATCCATGGCATTCTCCATCATCTTAGCCTTGATATATCCATGAACAAGGGAAGTATAAATTTGCGGATTAAGAGCCACTCCAGCTCCCAACAACGCCCTAAATAAATCTTCTGCTTCTTTCATTCTACCATCTTCACAAAGGCCATCCAATAATGCAGTATAGGTAACAATATTTAAGTTAAGTCCAGCCTGCAACATCTCACTTGCCAGTTTAAATGCTTCATCCAGATCACCTATTTTACAATTTGCATCAATCAGAGATGTATAAGTAAATTCATTTGGTCGAATACCAACGCGTATCATGTCGACAAAAAATTTAATTGCTTCCAGCATCATGCCTGCCTTGCAAAATGCATCTACCAGTGTACTATAAGTTACAACATTAGGTTTCATCTCTCTTTCCTTCAACTCATGCAGATATTTAAAAGCTTCAGAAATTCTTTCAAATTTACAGAAACAATTGATTAAAGAATTGTATGTTATCAAATCCGGTTTACATCCCGCATCTTTCATTTCCTCAAAAATGACAACAGCTTCGGTCAATAACCCCGCTTTTCCATACCCATCAATGAGAGAATTGTAAGTGACAACATCCGGGACAAGACCCGTCTGTTTCATCCGTTCAAACAAACTCCTAGCAGTTCCTAACTCTCCTTCATTGGTCGAATAGCCTATCACTATATTATACGTGAAAACCGAGGGCAAAAGGCCAGCCCCAATCATGTCCCCAAAAAAACTCAAGGGCAATTTCCCTTTGCCTGATTTTGAAAGCTTGTGAAGAAGTTCATTGCAGGACCGCACTTTCGGCAGAACCCCGAACTTCTTCATCTTCCAAAAGCATTGCATAGCTTCTTCAAGCATCCCTAATTCCACTAAAACACCAAACAAAGCATCAAAAACCCCAAAACCTGCTAAACAAACATCCCTAGTAAACCACAACACATCAAACCAATCACACTTCCTCAAGAAAATCCACTCCTTAATAACATTCTTAGCATCAAGATAAAATCTTCCAAAGAATAAAATATGAATAAGGATACAATAAGACTCATTGGCATGGGAAAACCCAACTCTAGCCCCTGCACTCTTGAAAAACTTCAAGGCTGATTTTGGGTCCCCTTTCAAATTCACCAAAAACTCAGACACCCAAATTGGTGAAACTGACGAATCCAACATGTGGGGACCATCATGCTGCGAGAAACTACGCACTGAGTCTGAGACAGTGTTGTCAAAAGGGGGTTTTGAAACAAATGGGTATCTAATAACATAAAAGAAACTAGTGAACCAAATAATGGGGGAAACAAAAATTGAATTTTGAGAGGAAGGGGATGAAAGAGTGAATAGAAGGGGAAATGGGTTTCGAGGAAATGGTGAATGGAAAGAGCTTACTCGGCGACCATTGGTGTGCATTAGATTGCGCAGAAAAAGTACCATGTTTGGTCAGAACAGCTTCCAATTGGAATTTGATTCTTCATATTGGGAGAGAAGGTTGAGGTTGGTGTTGGCGGGACATTACCAACATTGACTCTTGTGATTGAATGGAACGGTGAAGAAGATGAACGAATGAATCAATGAATACATGTTTTTAGGGTTTAGGGTTTTTGTTCTGATTTTCATTAAAAATAAAATAGATTTTTTTTTAACTGTCCCGTTTTTGCATTTTTCTTAAGCCTGAAATTAATAAACTTTATGTTAAAAAATTTAACACTTCATTTTTATTGTCATTTTTTTCATTTTTTGTGTACAACTTTTTATTCTCATTTTTTTAAAAAAAATGGGTATCATCTACGCGCAACTGTAGAGATTAATTATTCGAGTCGGGTAGGACCTGTTGCATGCCCAATACTAGATTCAAACTTAGTACATATTTTTGTTGTGAAAAAAGGGGTTTTAAATCCCACCAAACCAAAGAAAAAAAAAAACCCCACTATAAAGTCAAAAAAAACATTTTATTCTCAATCGAGGTTGAATGGATAAAGCGAGGAAAAGTCGAACTTAAGACATTCGTTAAGTTGGAAGAGATGAGGTAATTAATATATAAACAATACTCTCTCTATCCCATTTTATTTTATGTTTAAGCTAAGAAAATACAAAATTTTAATTGTCATTTTACAATACCAATAAATATGAATACTTTTTTTTGTTTTTATTATACATTTAAAATTAATGTATTTTTTTTCTTACTAAAGATTCACATTAATCCCTGACAATTTCATTATCATACAAATTGATTCCGAACAATGAGGACATTTAGTCCTTTCGTCTATTCAAAGTAAAAATCATTAGTCGCATTAAGTGCCACTTATTGTCTTTTTCAGCCCAAATTAGTCATTGGTTTAACTCTTCTGAATTTTTTTAAAAAATGACATGTTTTTTTTTGACAAAAAAATGACATTTTTTTTGACCAAAAAAAAACTCAAAAAGTGATTTTTGGAAACTCAAAAACTAGTGGCACACATAGAGAACACAAGGTTGGACACAAAGAGAACTAGAAGTGGAGAGAAGGTAGTTTATTGTTCATAGGTTGAACTCCAACTATGAAAGCTTATCTAAAAAAACTCCAACTATGAAAATGGAGAATAGATTAATCATATATGAATTTAGTTTCAATAATAGAAATTGAAATTATTAAAAGGAGAACATGTATTTAGAAAATTATATTACATGAGAACTTATTATTGATAAGAATAATATATAAAAATATGCATAAGGGGTACTCAAACCAATTTAATAGATTAAGTTAAATTAAAGCAAGAGAACGGGGAAGAACAACAACTAGAGAACAAGATAGACAAATTATTCACAACCCTTGCCATGAGACTCGTACATGAGAACTTATTGATTTGAGAGTGCCTTGTGCCAACAAAAATTGCGATGACGAAAATTGATTTTTATATAATTAATTTTGCAAAAAAATGATATGCACATAACATAATTTGTGCTTGGGTCCAGTCAAATGTAATTTTTATCAATTTTTGTTGTTTAGATTATTTGGATAATTTTATTTTTGTTGTTGTACAATTATTAAAATTAGCTCTAACTTTAAATTATTTGGAGCAAATGATCTTTACATAATTACAAGAAAACTTGTTATATTTAGAATCAGTTCAGCAAATGAAGTGAAAGCTACAAAGAGTAGGTTCACTAGAATAAATGTGATTCTCTTTAGTAAACGTGAATTTGGATCTCCTTACCACCAAAGGGAACACGTATAAGACTTTCATATCAGTTGGTGAGCTAAGAGGCATCAATTTGCAAAAAAGAGGTTAGGATTCGAATTCTGGTAACTAACATTCCACCACCCTCTAACTATTTACTGACCACTAATATTTGCATATAAAAATAATAATAAGGATAGAGATTAAACTGATATAAGTAATATACTATTTTATTAATTTTTTGCCTGAATACAAGCCTTATTTTAATAGTTAAAACTTACATTCTAGACTTTTAAAAAAAAAAACTTACATTCTTAACAAATACTACTCCATATCAAAATATAAGCAAAACAAACTACTTGCACACTTATTAAGATATGTAGTTATTGATACATGTTTTTGTAAGTCTCATTTAAAATTTAATTTCATTACCTAAATTACTCCTCATCTCATTTAAATGTCGAAGGAAAAATCTCTAACTTTTCATGTTTAGTATTAAATCAAAGACTTTTTTGGTATACCAACAATAAATAGAATTTAATAAATAAATTTTTGCTTATATTTTGTTATAAGCTATATGACCCAAATTTACTAATTATATTGTGTTACGAAAGGAGTAGTGATGTATATAAGATTATATTATTGAGAAAGTGAATACAATTAAGAGTAAACTTTCAAATTTGTCCCTAAACTATCACCCTCACTCCTATTTGTTTTTTAAACTATAATAATATAATAAATAGTACATAAACTATTCTAAATTCATCAATTTAGTCCTTAAGTATCCATCGTCTCTCCTATTTGGACAGTAATTGAGGAACTAAATTGATGAATTTAGAATAGTTTAATTACTATTTATTATATTTTTATAGTTTAAGAACCAAATAGAATAGAGAGTGATAGTTTAGGACCAAATTAGGTTTACTCAACAATTAATTACATAAGTAAACAAAGTCTTATAAATTTACCTCGATTAACAAATAAACTTACAACGACCAACAAGTAGTACTCCCTCCGTTTTCACTTAACATATCAATTTTACCCTTATTTATTACACTACTTTTACTTTTACCAATACAAAAAACTTTTTATTACACTAAATTTGCTTTTATCAATGTAAGAACAAATAAGGACAATTTAAGAACAATATTTATTTTTTTAGCTTATATATAAAAACGGAGGGAGTATTATCAATCTCAGTTCAATCTTTGGTTGAATAATACTGTGCACGTGGCAAGATGATTAGGGTTATCAAAGTTAAAGCCCCCTCTAATCATTATAGTAAACATACTAAATTCGATTAGTTTTGCATTAGAGACAAGTAAGAAATGAGATTAGTACATAATTGCATCATAGATAGAAGAGTGTTGCGGGATGGACCACAAAAGCATCTGATGGGAGCCAAAGCAGTACACTTAACAGCCTGAGGTGACAGATAGCTTCGTCTCTTGCTACATCTTCCAATCTCTCTCTCTCTCTCTCTCTCTCTCTCTCTCTGTTTGAAACTTCAAAATTAAGTGAAGACAAGTCTCTCTCACTCTCACCTTAATTTGCAACCCAAATCTTCCTTCAACTTCCAAACAGATAACTTGTTTGTTTAAAGTACCAAGAGAAAAAGAGAGAGAGAGAGAGAACACACGAACTATGTAAAGATTGCATTTTTGCTCCATCAACCACAACCCAACATGGATTATGAAAGGATTCAAAAGCCTCAGCAGGTTCTTCTTCTATCTTTCTCATTTTCTCCCTTTGTCTTGATTTGCAGTTTGTTCATATTTCACTCTTACCAATGTTGTCTACTACTTATATGAATACTCAATGTTTAAATAAAGTTGTTTACTATCCTCGACTTTGCTGCAATCTGCATAACTTCTTTCTGATCTCTTCATTTTTTGATTTATTTCTTTCTTTTGGTCTTATTGGGTTTTCAGGGTGGGGGATTTTCACCAGGAAAATTGAGGAGTATGCTACTTGGTGTGGAGAAGAAGAGGAAAGAAGATGAAGACCTCGATTCTACTTTCACCTCCAGATCTCATAATTCAGATATTGATGAATCTGGTATATATCTTATTTCATCTGATTTGTTCTCATTTCCTTATAATCATAATGCTACTCTCAAGGTTGAGAAATAGTGGATCCTAGATGTTGAATTTCTCAAAATGTAAGATTCTCCCGTGATTCATCCATCACCATTGCTGCACTGTTTCTTATGATTTATTGATTGTATTCATTTCACTCCCTAAGTTTTCTTATCACTGTAGATATTTAGCAGTATACTATGATTTGAATTGCATGCGAATAGGGAGAAGAAAATGAAGAGAAACGGGCCAGACATTCATTTGGCAAATTCACATATGTTAACTTTTGTTTGAGCCTTGTGCCTGTCATTCTTTTGTTTGGAGAGTTTCAAATTCAGATGTGTTCTTATTAATTTATATCATGATATTATAAGCATTGTCATATATTGATGTTTTCGTCACCGACTTACTATAATAGAATGACCATTAACAAACACTGTTGGCCCAGTGGCTTGAGCTACCCTAGGACACGGGGGTCGACCTGGTGCTTCCAGGTTCGATTCCTGCAGTGACAAACTCGATATTAGCCAATACGAAATTTGCTTCTAAGTACGAGTGGAGATTAGTTTTTCCGTTGAAAGCGTCGGGACGCTCTGGGGGTAGCCATCATTGGTCTGAACCAAAAAAGAATTGCCATTGATTCCTATTTTGATTTCAGTAAGCTTACTTCTGTTTTACACATCTGTTACAGGTGGCAGCAGTTCTGATCAATATAAGGATGTAGATGTTGTGAGTGTCCTTCCTCAATCTACAACTTCTGCAGTGACTTCAAGGAATCGAATCCTGGAAGACCCTTCTTTAGATTATGATAGTGGGCATGATAATATCAGCATGTCGTCACCGTCCCCAATGTTTGAATTTCAAAAGGCCGAGCGTGCCCCACAGAGAGTGCCTGTTGGCCCATTTTCAAAACCAGCACCATCTAAATGGGATGATGCTCAGAAGTGGATAGCAAGTCCAACATCAAACCGGTCAAAGACTTCACAGCCTCAGGGGCAGCGTAAGGTTGGTAGTCTTGGTTATGGAAGCCGACAATCTTCAATGAAGATTGTCGTTGAAGTTCCAGACCAAAAAGAAATTGGTTTAGATGAACCGGATACTAAGCAAATGGATGCAACTCAAACTCGGATTGAAAGTGCAGGACAGAAGTTTGTTACTTGGGAGGCTGACCCCTATGCAGTTGCAAATTCTTGTGGTAAACTTTTTATTTTGTTATAGACTTGTTTACCAGAGTTATCACATGAACATGCTTTTTGTCTATTCAATGTATATTAAAAAAAAATCTGCTATTTTTGTGAAAAATTGTGTGTCGTTTTATAATGTTCAATGTGTCAAGTTATCTTCATTAGAATTTCAATAGATTATGTTAATTTAGTTGATACTCCCCCTGGTCCTATTTTAAAGAAAAAATTTCAGTTTTAGGTTCGTTGAATAATTGATGCATCTGATCACCGAAATTGCCAGTCCTTGATCATTGATAATGTGGAACAAGAAAACTTGTAGGATTAAGCTTCTTAAGTTTAATTTTGTTGGTACATTCTCATGTGGAAGTTAAATAAGGAGTATGGTTGTGTCTGTTTTTGACCTTTGGCTTCTCGAATTTGATTTTCGACGTACATTCAGCAATGGTTAACGACAATTACATTGATCTTTAGCTTCGAATTAGTGACGGACTCTCACTATTTCTTCTTTGCTCTGCTTTTTTTCTTTCTGCTAATTGATATCAGAAGTTAGTCTCAGCCAGCATAATTCATCTATTGCCGTGGAGAGTGCAACGACATTTGTTCCTCCCCCTTCAACAGCTCGGTCTGTATCGATGAGAGATATGGGAACAGAAATGACGCCTATTGCTAGCCAGGAGCCATCAAGAACAGGTACACCAGTGAGAGCAACAACACCGATGCGCAGCCCTAATTCTTCCCAGCCTTCTACTCCCACAAGAGCTGCCCCTTCATCAACTTTAACAGATTTACATGGCGATAATCTAAATTTTGACAAGAATGAGTTGTCTGAAAAGGAGTTACAAATGAAAACAAGGCGAGAAATAATGGTCCTTGGGACGCAACTAGGTAAGATGAACATTGCTGCTTGGGCTAGCAAAGAAGAAGAGGATAAGGATGCATCTACTTCACTGAAATTAAAAGCAAATGAACAACCGGCTAAGGGTGTCATCGAAGCACGCGCAGCAGCATGGGAGGAGGCTGAAAAGGCCAAATATATGGCCAGGTCAGTTTACTCTGATTATGAATGTCAATATTATTTATTAAATTTTGGTTTATATTTTAGCAAGATGGAAACAAATTCTCTATATAATTGATCAGACTTTTGGAGTTTTGGTACACAGGACAAATATTTTACGAGCATTTACCCATTTCAGAATGAATGGATTATATTATTTTATATGGCTACACACTTATTTGGGATGTTTAGTATGCAGATTTAGGCGTGAGGAGATGAAAATTCAGGCGTGGGAAAATCATCAGAAAGCAAAAACAGAAGCCAAGATGAGAAAAATCGAGGTATGCATGGTCTATTAATATGGCTGTTTAATTTAGATTTTTGGGATGATTGGAAATTTACCTCCAATCCTGATAAATTATGAATGGCTGAGATTATCAATGGAGAAACTCATTGGTGTAATCATTGTAAACAGAAACAAAGAAGTACATATAATATATCTTTAATCCATATCTTGCCTTAATTTATAAATTTATGATTGACTTCATTGGGGGTCTAACAAATCTAGCAGGAACATATCTGTTTTAAGATTCAAATTTATCTATGATTTTCTTGTTTAATCATGCATGACTAATTGATCTTATCATTTAATGTTTTGCAAAGTAAACCACTGAGAGGACAGTTTGCTGAAACATCATTATTCTATCATAAAGTATGTTTAGAGTATCATAGATTATATCTTAGAATTGATTTTTATATTTTATTATATACTATGATTTGTTTTCTAATTCAACTAGGACTGAGAGTCTAGTATTAGTATGACTAAGGATAAGGATTAGCATTTTGGCATTACATCAATATAAATATAATTTTATTATTCTCACTATTCCTGGACCTCCCCTCTATACCTAAAAAACTAACCATATAATTGCATCTTTCACTTTAAATTGTAATAACTCTTATTTAATGTTTCTAAATAAATTTTGAGTTGTGTACAGTTCAATTCAAACCCAAACAGGACAGCGTGCTCAAAGTTTTTATGGGAGTTGGTTTATTGATGGATGCCTTTAATTAGGAAAATCAATATGTTGGTGTTGAAAATTAAATATGCAATGATGAATTGTATTAGACTTATAGACTTTTTAATCATTAATCATGTAATCAAAATGTAACTTCATAATCATATGTCAAATCATATTATTATTTCATACATTATGATGTGTTAAGATGGTGAAATATTTTTCAGAGTACAACAATAGTTATTAAATTAATCAAAATAATATTACTTAAAAAATAACTCAAAATAATTGGTTGCAGGTAGAAGTTGAAAGAATAAGGAGCAAATCACATGATAAGCTGATGAATAAATTAGCAGCAGCAAGACACAAGGCTGAGGAAAAGAGAGCAGCAGCAGAAGCAAATAGAAATCAAGAAGCTGCAAAAACAGAGGAACAAGCAGAATATATCAGAAGAACTGGTCATGTCCCTTCTTCATATCTTTCATTTTCTTGCTGCAAATGGTGCTCTTAAAGTCAAAGAAAGCCATTTCTTCTTCATGTTTTGTGTTTCTATAGTTGTGCAATGCCTTTTGGTGCTTAAGCGTGTTGTATTTCTTTCATGGTGTAAGATGAATTTTTTTTCTGCAAAATAATTTGTCCAGGTTTTTGGTTTTCTGAATTACTTGTGTTTTTTTGGTTGATATTTGTTCCTGCAAAATCATTAAAAATAAATACATAAGTTTAGTATTACACCAAAAATGATAAAAAGAAGTTTTGTCAAAAAAAAATAAAAAGATTTCTAGTATTGATTCTAATTTCTTTCCCTTTAAATCTAATTTAATATCCTATTGATTTTTTTAATTGAATTTCTGATTTCCAATTTCTAAAAATTATAACTTATGAATTATTCTGAATTCTAAAATTATTTTTAAGCCTCTGAATTTTTTGATAGGAAATAAGAAATTATTTATTTTTATTTAGGACATTAGTCGTAATGCAAGATTCGTCAAATTTTAAAAATAGAAGAATTTAACTAACTTGGTTAAAAATTAAGAATTCAAAATCGCACATTATTCAAATTAGGATGATTATAAGTTCAATGAAATCAAGCCTTTAGAAAATTGTATTAAAGTTACTCAACCAATAAGAGTTGATACGAACGGTAATTGGGTTCACATCTCATCTCAACAATGACAAAGTAACTAAATAAAGATTGCTCAACAACGAGATCTGACCCCCAATCACTAAAACAGAAGTCCAAAAACGAACTGGCCTGATCGCAACCCTTTCTCGATTTGTATAGAAGGCGGCCTTTAAGTCATTGCCTTTCTTCAAGCTCATGAAGAAAGGGGGTCGAGTTCTAATGGATACCAGAATGTGAACAATCACTCACTCATTTGAAAGTGTTGGGGGAAAAACAACATAGAAAAACAAAATGAACACAAGATTTCAACGTGGAAAACTCAAAAATCAGAAAAAAAATCACGAACCATTGTCTAATGACAACCAAAGAATAACACTACATGAATTTTTTACAACACATATACATCTCTCAAACACTTCATGGACCCCGTACACCCACACCCTCCAAAGAAAATATTTAACTACATCTCACAACACTCTAAAACAATAATATAAGAGGAAAAAAAGTCAAATACAAACTTGAGGTGTTTTTGACTGGTTCATTTGTAAATGAGAACTTGAGTCCATTATATAGTCTTGGTCTCCTCTTTTTCTTTCACAAAACTAAGCAATGTGAGATCTTTTCAAGATGCTCAATTTCAATCAGTTCCAACAAACAGAGCCACTCATCTTAACTTGGCCAGTGGAGGGGGAGACCCTCTATCTTGTATGAAGTTTTCTAAGAAGAATGCAAATAAGATGACTCATGTTCTAAGGTTGTCTTGTTTAATGTTAGTCCTCACTACTATGATGTAGCACCCACTTGTATTTGAAATATTTTAAGCAAAATTACATCAAAGTCTTTTAAGTTATTTAATTATAACAAGATGTTTCTTTAAGTTTTTTCGTACTACTTAGGTTCTTTAAGTTACATAATGTGTATACCGTTAGTCATTTTTTCTTTTTTTGTTACAAAAAAGCCTCACTCGCACTAACATAACCGACGTGGCCGTGACGAAGACTATCTATAATCTATCTTGTAAGAATTTGGTCCTTTAAGACTACTGTCATATGTAACAATTTGGAACTTTCAACTTAATTTTTTTTTTTAAAATGGAAAGTCAATTCTGTTAGTGCGAATTGAGATTTTTGTAACAAAAAATGGAAAAAATACCAACGATATACACATTATGTAACTTAAAAGACCTAATTATAAAAATAACTTAAAAGGATCTCTAGTATAATTTTGCCCACATTTTAGAGATGTACCGGAAAGAAAGAGTTAGAGAGAGTACGATGAACGAACAGAAAGAGAGCAAGTGTCCCCCATTACAATTGTTGTGTTTTTTACAAACATCGAAATCGAATCACAAACACACAGTCAACAACAGACATGTAAATCTCAATTTTTTTTTTTGAGATTAATGTAAATCTCAATTTCAACAGTAATTTAATTTAAAAAAAAAAAACAGACCCTTTTTACCACGCCAGCTTGCCTTAAAGCCCATATCACATTCACATACTCAAACTTTCTCTCTCTCTCTCTCTCTCTCTCTCACCCTCAATTTCTGTGGCGGCTCTCTCTCTATTACTTATTATTCTCTTCTCTTCTCAGATTGAGATTTCGATCCACCTTCTTCCTCTTTCTCTCTTCTCTTTAGGGTTTTCTTATCCCGATCTCTGTCGGGTTGGGTTCTCCGTCGAATTCAACAACCGCCATGGTTGCCCAACATCCTCAACTTCAGATTCAAACTCAGCAACCTCCACCTTCTGCACAAGATGAGGCTTTGAAGAGAAACACCGATTGTGTTTACTTTCTTGCATCTCCTTTGACATGCAAAAAGGTACCTTCCACAACTTTTTCCTTTTTGTAAAAAATCCCCCTTTTTTTGATTTCGAATTATATCTTTTAGGGTTTCAGATTCGTTTGTTTCAGTAATTAGTATAGGTGATTATTTTTTAATTCGATTGGAAAAATCGAATTTTGATTAAGGGGGCAGGTTGATTAAGGGAAAATCGAATTTAGGTTATTCCCCAATTTTGTTGTTAGACTGTAAATTTTTATTGTTTTTTGGTGAATTGCGTTCTTGGTATATAGCTTTGTCTGAAAATATCATCATATCATAGTGTTATTAATGGGATCTGTCCTTGAGTTCTTTTTGTCTAACCTTTTCACCCTTACCGTTTTATTTGACATCTTTAGGGGAATGTGGAAGAACGGCGTTCTTGAAATCTATTGTGATTGTTGGAAGAAGAATTTTTTTTGTTAGATTTATCGCATGGATCCAGCTATAAAACTATAAGCTTAGGTTAATTCAGTTCTGTTTTTTGATTTTGTTCTTTTAGTTTAGAAAAGTAGAATAGTATGGAATATTTTTTTTATTGCATCTGATAGAAAACATTAATTAGCGTAGTGAATGAACATTCATTTGCATAAAAAGTGTGATGAAGACTCTGCTGGCTTGAGTTTGTGCGAGTCATGATGGTAGAGTCTGCCTAGTATCCTGTTAGCAAGATTTGTGTTCACTGGCGTTGACAGCTCATATCTGTGTTTTTTGACATGCTTCTATATTTTAGTCGAAGCTGCCGCGTTTTCATAATTATTCCAATATATGTTTATTTATTTTGTGCTTGTGCAAACCACGTGGCAATGATTTGTTTGTGCTTTTTGCGTTTAAACGACTGAGTATATCCATTATCAAGAATGTCTGGTTATCCATTCATTGAAAGCTGATGTTATTAGATTTCATTGCTGGCGTCATTCTGATTTGTTCTTTTCTTTATTGGAATAGGGAAATGAATGTGAGTACCGCCATAGCGAGTATGCTCGGGTCAATCCTCGGGATTGCTATTATTGGTTGAATGGTAATTGCTTGAATCCCAAGTGTTCTTTCCGTCATCCGGTAAGTTTCTGTTTTGAGCATGCACTTTTTGTTGTTTGTCAATTTATGAACTATTTTCTGCCTTTTGCTTCCAACTTTTTGACCTAATTATGCTTTTGCTAACTGCATTTTGCTTTCACATGCAGCCTCTTGACGGCTTGATTGGAACGCCACCAGCAGCCGCTGCTGGTGGACCATCTGTACCCCCACCACAAATTGCAACCACGTCTGCTGCGCATACACCTTATAATTCTACTAAACAAGCTGTCCCTTGCATTTTCTTCCAAAAGGGGCTTTGCTTAAAAGGCGACAGATGTGCCTTCTTGCATGGACCAAATCTCAACACTGGCAATAAAGTAGCCACTCAGGGTCCCATGACCAGCCAAGGAGCTGAGAATCCAGGTTTTAAGAAACCTTTTGGCGGCATTGAAAAACATACACAGGAAAGGAAACCCCCCCAGGGAAATGTTGCAATGTCTGTTGGAGGTGCTGAAGCTAAAGCCGCACAAAAATTTGAAACTGCCCCACAGAGAAATATTTTTGAATTGAAGAAGCATGTGCCAACACCAGCTGTTGGATTTGATAATGAGGCTTCAAGATTTAAGATGACAAGTTCTCCACCAGATACTAATGGGCCTACTACTGTAGCTCGATCCAATCGCGTGCATCAAGCTCGTTTGCCGGATGATCACAGTTTCCACAGTGGTAAGGACAATGATGAGTTTCTGAGAGAATCGTCTCCTGGGTTTGATGTTCTTGTAGCTGATGAACTTCGGAATTCTGATTACTACCATGGGGAAGATGAATTTGGTAAAGCAAGAGGTCAAGATGAAAGAAACCTAGACTCTTTGAATGAATATGATATAGGACATTCTGCTGATTATAGTTTAGCTGCTGATATTGATCGAGATAGATTTCGGGTGGGCCAAGGTTATGACTCATACGATAATATGCAAGAGCCATATGGCTGGGACCAGCATAGAAGGGCACCAGCCCATGTAGAAAGAAGGCCTCATCATAGATCTGGCAGTCCTGACAATGTTGAGGTCTCCGATCTTCGATATCGTTTATCCAAGCGCAGGAAAGGCAATGGTTTGAAATCTGTTGTCACTAATGATTATGCCCTCGAGAGCCATGGTGAGGAACGAAGCCATCGGTTCCCACGTAAAGATTCGCTCCAGCCACCTTTAGATGAGAGCTCCATCAATAATCGATTCCGAGGTAGGATAAGAATTCCACCAAATGGTGGTGATCGTCACCTAGAGAGGGACTTAGACAGAGGAAGAGTTAGTCACCTCGAGAGGGACTTAGACAGAGGAAGAGTTAGTAGCAGGTTGTCATCTGGAAGGCTGCCAGCCCCTCACCAGGAGAGGATCCAGGACAGAGTAAGAGGAAGGTCTCAAGATGATGAGAGGAGAAGCTTCAGGGGTCGACCCGTTGGAAGAGAACTAATAGGGGACAGAAGTGATTTTGCCAAGCCAAAAAGTCTTGCTGAACTTAAAAATGGGAGCAACACTGAGAATAGGGAACATCAATCATTTAGAAAGAGAAAAGGTTTGGGCGATTACCAACAATCTGAAGATGATTTTCCATTTGAAGGCCCAAAACCTCTTAGTGAAATTCTGAAGGAGAAGAAAGGAGTTGGAGCCTCCTCTGATAAGAATGAAGAAATTACCAATAGTTCAGATCATACATCTGTCGCAAACACACAAAATGGCGCATTGTCCGACACAAAAGAAGACGGCCAGATTAATGAAGAAGAATCCAAGGTGCAGGCTGATAACACTGATGCAACTCATGGTCAATCACCTGAGGATGGAATGATCTACGATGAAGCAGCGGCGGAGGATCAGGAATATGAAGAAGGTGATGGAGACTATGAATACGAGGAAGGGGAAGAGTATGAATATGAACAAGTTGAGGAGGGTGAAAATCAAGAGCAAGAATACATTGAGGAGGAAGATGGTGATGACGACTTTGCCAAAAAGATTGGTGCAGTTCTTACATAATTATTATCATGGAAAAGCTGATAAAAAGGTGGAACATCATTTGCTATCTATATGATCTGATGGACCTTCCAAGCTTATCTGTGTCTCTCTATTTGACTGAGCAGCATTGCTGAAAATTTGGTTGTAGAACTGAAATTGGGTTATCGTTATCATTTTCTTGTATTATTTTTTTATGTGTTTTAAACTGATTGAATGGATATTTTTATGTAAGCAGTGGGGCATTTTGCTGTGCTCTCATACAGAGTGCAAGCCTGTAACGTTAGAAAGTTAATAATATTTGCATTAAGCAATACAGTTTTCTAGTTACTTTAATTTAATATTGCTGTTGTTTTAATTTTCGGTTAGTTCTTTAAATATTATAGCTGAACTTTTTTTACAAACATATTTTAATGCAAGAATGTCTATATATTTAGTTCAAATCTAAATTAAATACAAACTTTTTTGCTTGTATTTAAGGCTTAGGCTTGAGGGAGTAGCACTTTATGTCTTAAATACTAGTCCGTGTAAAAAGAGTCTGAAGTGCTAGTAGTATGAGGATTGAGATTGGAGAATAAGAAGAAAAGCATTTTTTAAGTCACTGATTATAGGAAAAAATTTGTTGTTATTTTCATTTCCCATTAAAATTGTAATTATAGTACTTTGATGTATTTTCTTTTTAGAAGTCTAGCTTTTACTCTAAGGCATATAGGATGTGATTAGGAATTTAGGGTGGTGTACTTAGTATTGTAATAATAGTATTTTGATGTAATTCCTTTTAGAAGCCTAGTTTTACCCTAGGGCTTATAGGATGTGATTAGAAGTTTAGAGCGGTGTACTTAGTAAAGTGCCAAACGTATAAATTGGCCAAGTTGTTTTGTAAAAAGGAGATTTTGATGAAATAAAAATTGTGATTTTTGAGAGCTAGTGTTTCTCTCCCTTGGTTCTTGGAAGAACTCAAGATTGGATCTTATCAAGGGCTACCACCTCCCTTGTGGGGATAACACACTGATCTTATCATCTATCTTTAGATGTGGCGATCTTCACTCCATCTCCATCTTCTTTCCTTTCCATTTTGTGAGTTTTAATTCCTTTTGTTGATTGAGTCAAGAAATTGGAAATCTAGTCATAGAAAAGATCGTAATATTCAAGATTATCCTTGAATTTCACATCACTTAGGCTAGCAACAATGATAGACCCATTCAAAACACAAATGAGCCCAACAACAACGACTAATACAACAGTAATAAATCCCAGTCGAAGGCAGCATTTGCAAATGAATTTGCATTTACCTTATCTCAAATGATAGTGGAGATTTGAATCTGCAAGATGTAAGATATGAGATCTTATTATGCTCCACTAAACCAACCTCTTGAGGTCACTAAAAAGGGTAAAGGGAGTGGATCTCTCCCGTGAGAAATCCCTCATGTGAAATCTAAACCATTAAAGTTAAAAAAAAGAATATAGCATTTTAAATATAAAAATAGAGGGGTTGAAGTATTTAAAGGGTAGCGATTTGTTATTGCACACCCTTCATTGATGTCTCCACCGGAGACAATCCGAACCCAAGGGTAAAGTAGTAATGAAGACATGCAAAATATGTTTTTATATAATTAATGTTGCAAATAAATTTATAAAGAAATAAAATGTAGGAGAGATTAAACCCTAGACTTGTAAAGAAAAAGTGTTAGGGAATTTTACTATGAGTACTGATATTTGGTACGAAACAAAATCTACGAAAGGTAAGAATTACATAAGGAATTGGATAAACAGTGCACCAAACTAGCAATTCACCCGTGTGTGTGGTGATGATATTTTATTCTTACGTTTCGTTTCGGTCTAAAAGACATTTCCCTTTTACTATTTACCCATTTAGCACTTTCGGCGGATGTAATTTGTAATTGAAAGTTTGTTTTCTCTTTGAATTTAATACAAATCATCGTAGTACAAAATTTTTACAACGACCAATTACGAAACCAAGGGCGGAGCGGAGGGTAGTTTATCAATGGGCTAGTCTTGGCTATCTCAAAAATAATATATGTGTTTGAATAAGTATGTATACTTTTTATTTAACTATCCCAATAAAATATTATTTAGCTACCCAAACTAAGTTTATTTGTCTAAGAATATAAAAGAACAACAAAAGGTTCATTAGGTTAAGTCCATTAGTCTACTATTATACCAAACAAATATGGTGATTTTGGTTAACTTTGTGACTTTAATCCCTCTATTTTACTTTTGAGAATTTTGGTCTTCAATTTTGATCCTCAAAGTAATAGATTATTACACTTTTGTTACCCAAATTTTAGATTTTGGGAAAACGGGAGATCAAAATTGCACATTCCACAATTTTTGAAGATAAAAAATGCAATGAAAAAATTAGAGACTAAAATTGTCAAATTAGGGTAGCAAAATCGTGATAAGTAGAATAGAATGACGAAATTAGCCAACTGAATAATCTTGGGGGACAAAAATGAAAGTAAATTTTTATATTTGGCCACCACTTAAAATTTATGACATAAATAATAAAAAAATAATCATTGACTAAATAATATAAAAAAGAATCAAGGATTCTTTTTTATATTTGGCCACCACTTAAAATCTTGGGGGACAAAAATGAAAGTAAATTTTTATATTTGGCCACCACTTAAAATTTTTATATTTCCCCATTAAACTCTTTTTAAAAAATCATATCATTTTATGACTTTGTAAATACTGTCAAACAATAAAGGATGAAAAGTATCTTTTTTCTCCTATAAAACAAGTAAAAAGTATCTAATATTTCCTTAGTATTTCCTTTCACTTTTTTATTCAAATTTTATTTTCTCCTCTTTATTTCCTAAATCAAGCAAAGTTTTAGTGTTAACTTTTTTATTATTTAGTCAATGATTCTTTTTTTTTTTGGTCAAGAGTTAGTCAATGATTCAGACCTACCATTCTTGCACTGAACGAAGTAAACAAACATTCAAACATTGACCGTCTGATATTTGATACAATAATAGGCTTAAGTAGCAAATTCATAACATAGGGTCCTCAATCCTCAACCTGCTAGAGCCTCAAGATCCCTCAACCAAGAAGCATGCTTTTGATTAATAGCAACATCAAATTCCAGCAAATATGAACCAGGTATGAATCCTTCGATCTTCCAAGGTTCTAGCAATAGCATGTTCTACATTTGAATGCTTGTTTTCCGTAGTATGTTGATGATCTGATTGTCTACTAGGAAAATTCTAAACATTCGCCCTGAAATTTTTAGGGAAAACCAGAAACATGGCTTGTCAAGAGCCATGTTAATATTGTACTCAAATATGGCTAGAAAAGAGTGAACGTTTCTAAAAGGAAATTTTCATTACGCTTTGTAGCAGGTTGAAATCAATAATCAGACGCATCCGTGACAGAAAAATAAATGAATGAATTTTTTAAAACGTGACAGAAAAATAAAGGAACAATACATTTCATCTAGCAGTAACAGTTACAGAAATCAAAACTATTATACAAATATCAGTGTTCTGTTCTCCCAAAAACGTCTGCTCATTGTGTTGAATGTCTGAACCTGAAAAAGCAACCATATTTTTCCCAGAGACAATGCAAATATCTTATTATATATAACATAGCCCAACACATTTGACACTCCATAAGATGTCACGTTTCAAAAGCTACAAACCTTATGGGAGAACTTTAATACCAAGATATTAGCTTTTCTCACTCAACATAAAAAAGACTAACTTCTCTCAGTCCTCCAGAGATTATCCTTGGAGTGCGAGAAATATCCAAGAAAACAGAGAACAGCTAATGCCGACTTCTGAACATGTTTTCTCCAACCTTTTCAGCGAATCGGGTGATATTGTGTGATTCCCCTCTTAGGTGGTAACTTCCTCAAAATGAAAAGGACTAAAGAAGAAGGCAATATTTCCACCAACTGCAGCAGAAAATGTGAAAAAAAGTAAGGGGATTTGTAGTTGAGAGACTGACGACATGTGGAATAAACACACTTTTAGATGACTTACTCTTGAGATAAAATGTTAAGTATTTATGAGTATAACTAGTAAAGTAGTAATTCTATAAGCATTGGGAAGTTGCAATTATGAATGAGTTTAAACAATCATTACAAATTCAGGCAGCTTCAAATGCAAGACTAGCTTCCCTTCTCATTTAGGTTTCAAGTGAAAACAATCTTACCAAGAATCCAAGACTAGCTTCAAATCACAAGCCAGACAGGATTAATTTAGGTAGATTTTTTGACTCAAATTTAGGTAGGTTAATAAAACTAAAGCAAATAATTTACTGGTGTTTGACGAAATTCAGGATGGGGGTGTATTAGATTTCAACAGAGTTTAAAACAAGAATAACCATATGAGCCCAAGATAGACCTAATATAGAAATGGTAACTTGAACAACACAACGATGAGCAACGGTGGGGAGCATGCCAAAACCATAATGAAGGAATATAGTAAACAAACTCACCATGTAATATATAATGTTTAGAATGGGGTGGTCCAAGACATCAAGGTCAGCTGCGTTATCGAATGCATTAAAGCAAACCTAACACAGTAAAATATGATCAAACTCTGTTTAAAAACCAAGCAACAGGAATCACAGATTTACAGAAAGAAAAAAGGGACTAACCATAACACATCTGATAAGGAAACATGAAAAACATATGGTGGTCACGTAGCCAACCTGTATTAGAAAGATCAGTTAGATACTCGGGAATAAGGAAGGAAAGGAGGGATGGGAAGATAAGATAGATATACATAGGAAAAATTAAACTGAATACCTCTTGCAGCTTCTTGCGACGACCTTTGGATTCAACAGGAAAGCGTTGGAGCATCAAGAATAATCTGTCATAGACCATGCTCAGAAAAAGGTGTGGTAGGTATGGTAAAGAAAGGATACTAAAGATGCATACACATAATGCAAGTATACAAATAACATTTAAAATTTAATACAAATATATATATATATATATATATATATATATATATCTGTGTGTGTGTACTGCCTTATTGGCACACGAGAGACAATTACAATGAACTATTTACATGGAATTAAGAGTCACATCCACATTTACAGCTTTTGGAATTACACTTTTGCCGCGATACAGAATCTTAACTGTACATGTTTCATAAAAGAAAGGGGCTGGTCAACAAAATATATTATATACTGTCTCAGACTAAGTTTTGCACTGTTGGAATTTTATCAGTTCAGAAAGGCATCATAGATTTAAAAGACTCAGCTGCTATATATGCTAATATGTTTTTTTTATTTAACTTTTTCACTTCAGACAAGGCGCCATTCCTAACATACTGCAATTCTGTAAACCCCAAATGCACTAATTCCGTTCCATAATCCAAACATCAAATGCAGATGAAAATGAAAATTGAAATAGACAATTACCTTCCACCGTAGAGAAGAAAACCAAGGGCCGCGAACAAAGAGACCCCTGCATACATGCATAGCAAAATCTGATTAATGATAATAATTATGATATGATCAATAAAATCTGATAGTTAATCCCCCTTCCTCCGACACACACAAAAAGAAACAGAAGGGTTTATAACAGATAAACCTGCAAAGAACATCTTGGACAAAATGACCATCACGCGGATAGGTTTCCACCATAATATCAACCACAAAGCAATCTGAAACACATTAAAAAAGATATTATAGGAGTTGATAAAAAAATAATAATAATAGAAATTGACAAATTCAAAACCAGTCAACATGAAAGTAGCAGCTATTTAAAATTCTGAATAGATATTATAGATTAACAGAACTAAAGTCACAGAAACGATGAATAACATCAAATAACAAAGGTCAAAAACTTAATTAAACGTAGGACATCACTGAAATAAAAGACCAAGCCACTTGTTTAATATTTTTTTAATCAACCCTGTTAGAGAGAATTAAAAACATTTTAGATTAACTTATAATCAAAACTAGTCAGCATGAAAGTAGCAGCTATTTAAAATTATAAATAGATATTATAGATTAACAGAACTCTGAAGTCACAGAAACGATGAATAACATCAAATAACGCGTGACATCGTACGATCTCGCGAGTTAGCATGCACATCTGACAACCATGATAGTGATTGTGCTTATGTAGAGTGGTGGACGTGCAGTTGTGTGGGTGTTGTCCATGGTGAAAGGCATGAATATGTGCAGCCTGAGGTGCTTTGTTGCTGCAGTCTAGTGGTTGGATGTTGAATGTTGAGGTTGTGAGTCTCTGGTGAATGTGAGTCTCCATTTGCCAAAGGTGATTTCGGTATAGCCTGCCACTTAATGAGTTTCCTGTGTTATTTCAGGGAGTTCTCTGGCAAGAACTGTTTCAGGAGGAGAATCAACGTTGTTGTTTTTATTTCTGGTTTTCTCTTCCACTTTTGGTACACGGATTGAACTTTGATGGATTGAAGGCTTTCAACCATCGGTAGCAGTTGCTTTGCTACATGGGGTTGACTTATCATTTATGTTGATAGGTCCTGTTATTATGCTCCACACACATTCTCCTGAATCTGGTAGTGGATCACAATGGCTATTTTTACCATTGGTAATTCTGGATTGGCCTGTGGTTATTGCAGGAACTTCTCTTTCTTCCGTTGTTAGGTGTTCTGGATTTCTTCCCCACCTCTACTAAATTTGGACATTGCCTCTTGTTCTCTTCTTTTATTTCTGTTTGTTCTACTAGTTGTGGTTATTAGCATGAGAATAAGCTCCCTGTATCTTGTTATGTTTGAGCAGGGGAGAGAGATCTGTGGTGTAACAACATATGTGAGAGTTAAGGAACTGCAAAAGTGATAGAAATCCCCAGAGATATTAGAGGAAAGGACTTCCCATTAGAGCTTTCCTAAGTAGTCGGCCTATCGTAATAAGGGCTGTCAGTAAGTTGAGGGGCTCAATGTTTGCTTTTTTTAGAATCAGGTGTGAGTGCGACCAAGGGTGTTGCAAGTCTGGGAATAAGCTTATGGGCTTATTTGGCTTACAAAGCAGGTTAGCCAACAAGTTTTCCCATTTTTAATTTTAAGAAAAAATTGAAAAACAGATTTTCAGAAGTGTGTCATTCGGGTCATGTGTTTAAGAGAGAGGATTTCCCAATTTAATTTCTCCTTGGACATTAGGGTCCAACATGGTTCTGTTCTTTTCTATGCTGTGTTCGATGGAAAGACATATAGGGGGAAAAAAAGACCAATAAATGGTCTTATTTGATCAACAAAAATAATTAAGGGTGCCATAATAATTCCTTACTGTTCTAGAGAAAAAAGGAACTAATAAAGCATATAAATGGTCTTACTTTATCTACAAAAACCATATGATCAGGTGCCATAATAATTCATCAGTGCTCTAAAGTAGAAGCTAATATAGCATATATCAAGCTATGAATAATACATATGCTGAGCAACAACCGGTGTATGAATTCATGGAGGTGGAAAGATTTTTACTATAACAAAAGGCTTACACAATGGTTGACTCCCGGTCCACACTTTCTCCCTCGGTATTGTACAATGTGCATATTCTCTAGCCACGTCCTAGAGCTAGTGCGTCAAACACCTTTTAGATGATGGTAATATTTCTAGTTGATTAGTTAAAAGATACTAAATTGAGTTGTGGAGGCTGGAAAGAAAATTAAACAAAGGGATTTTGATTGAGTAAATAACATTAAGCATAGGATATGCGAGTCTGTTCAGAAAAATGGGAATCGGCAATGTTTCGGAGGTGAATATTGGGGATCACATCACACCACAATTTAGACAGTTCAGGTAACGTAGATCCACCTTGCCCGCGGATTTGATACATAAATACTTTTAAGCATAATTTGTGATTGCAAAGTGCCTAGCAAACTCAATGGAAAAATACCATACTAAAAAATTATCAATGTTTAGTGAATGTCAGCAAAAAATATGTTTAACAGAGAATAGAGTGCTGAGAATCTAAGCTATCTGATGGGTTTGGCCCGTTTAAGGTGAAGTGGGTTAATGAGCCTAAACCCAATAATGTTGTGAGGTCAAAACAAGTCAGTTCAGGGTGCTCTGGATCATTTTTAAGAAACTTCTACCAATTGGAAGTTCATGAGAAACTCACGATATCCTATCCTATACACACACAAATCAGAGGCCATCATTGCTGGTCATATATGTTGAAGCCAGAACTCGAAGAGTGAAATGCCCATCACCCTCACCATCACACCTAACAGCACCGTTGGTGAATCTGCACAGAGAAGCTGCTTTACACAGCAATTTCTAAGTTGGATCTGAGGCAACAACTTCTTTATCCACGAGAATCAAAAAATGTGAAAATGTTTGATGAAATAGATCTGAGAGAGAGGGGAGGGAGAACACAAGCACTGAACATTAGCAGTTTATGAAGTTAGGGAACATGTGAACTGGAGGTGCTCAACTTGTCAGATCTGACAAAGCAAACTACAGTGGATTTTGGAACTCCCATCAGAAATGGCTTGCAGACAGAAGAGCTATGCAAAAGACACGATTTCTACAAAGTATCCGGATAAGGTGGGCTAACCAACCTTGACAGTTCTAGTGGTACCAAACCATTCTGGCTGCTTTACTTAATTGACTAATACTGTAAATCTCAGTTTACTTTTCTACAATGAGCAAAAAATACAAGATAAAAACGTATACAGCTGCTTGCAACAGGCATGGCATCAAAAAAGAAGTTCAACCCATTCTGGTGACTACAAGTGCAATTACACACCTGAACAACATAAACCACGGCATTAATTGTGTAGAAACTTGGTCTGAGACCATCTGTAGATACAGCGCGCGCCTGCATAACATGACCAAATTGGAAATCAGACCATTAAATTGCGATATAAAATGCTATTAAAAGAAGCAGCCCCTGCACAATAAAATTAAACTTGCCTGATAATAAATCTCAGCCCAGAAGAGGACCAAAAGAGCGTAAGTTGTAAAGAAAGCAAGGCTGGGTAAGTCAAGTAAGATATGTTGGACAATCTACACAGTCAAATTTTAACCATTAAAGCTAGATGCTAGTATCTGATTGTGAAATTATTTATGACAGAATTATAGAATAGCAGAAATCAATAACCCGTTTCCTACCTCTGGCTGTAATTTCTGCACATCCCGCCGGAAAACGAAAACAAAGCATCGAACTGCAAAAATATCACACAATATTTAAAGCCAAATGAACAATTATCATACAAATACAAATCAAAGAGATTCAAAAAATAAAAAGAATAAGATTTGAATGATACAAACCGCCATTCACCAAAAAGTTGAGAAAGTGAAAGACCTTCTGCGTTGTCCAACCATACTCCGGTACTCTTAATTGTATTCTAACCAGTTGAACCTAAAATTACAAAATAGCAATAAATAAAGCAAAAAAATGATTGAAAGAAAACCCTAAACCGAAATCGGGGAATATTATACCAGAGCGATGGCGGCTACGATTCCATAGAGGATAGCGAGGATGTGGAAGATGCGATCCTGCCATAGCGGAGAGTCGTTGATGTCTTGCCACCAATTGGATGGTTCTGTGAAGTCAAGGGCGGTGACGGCCATAAGCGCCTCCGCCGGCAAGGCTCTGGCCACCATCGAATCGGTGAATTGATTGTTATAAACTTCAATCTTCTTCTTTATCTCGGCAACGAAACGAACAAAGATAGAAAGACGCAAAGAAGAAGATGAAGGAGATGAAGAAACGAAAAGAATCTAATCTAATTATCGTTTCCTCACAAATCTTCAAATGTTTAATTTTTAACTTTTGTTGGGTTTTGTTTTGTGGCCGGCGATATAGCGTAGCGCAATTATTTGCGATTTATTGAGAGAAACAGAAGGGAAGGAAAGTCCAAACAAGTAATTATGTAAATCAGCTTCTATGTGTATATTTAGACTAACTTGACTTTAAAATATATTAATTTTTTTTTTTTGCATAAATAAAAGGTCTTAGTTTTTTTTTGTGAGAAATAAAGGTCTTTGATTAAAAGTATACTTTTTATAGAAAAAATGAAATTGTATTTGATAAATCATAATTTAGTAATTTTTTTTTAAAAAGAGAGGGCAATCCCGAAAAACAATAAAACGAAATTAACAAGTTTTAATGTCTTGAGGTGCCCGAACATGTCATCAAAAATCTTAGAGAGGAGGCATTCAGGGGGCTCCTCTAGAAAAATTGTGTCTATGTCGACTTAAAAACTGTAGTTCGCCAGCCAATATGCGCAGTTGTTCCCTTCCCTCCAAGTATGCCTCATGTCCACCTCTCGAGTCACCAACAAGAGTTTGTGAATACGCTTAACAATCGTGGGAGTGTCATTTGCACCTTTGCATTCCCTGAGTAGTATGTCAACGAGAGTCTTAGAGTCGCTCTCAATCACCAACTCTGCAATGTCAATTTGTCGTGTCATCTCTATTTCAATCCACATATCAACATGAAGGGCAGAGCATGTTAGATACTCAGTTTTTAAGGAACTGAGCAAACCTCCTCAAGCAATGGATAAAGAGAAGAAGAGAGACTTTTCTTAAAATATTTCATTGATACTAATTATGAGTCACTACATTGTTTATATAAAATTTAGTGGATACACACCATAAATGAGGATACATCACCCACACACTATCAATACTATCTAACAAACTATTCAAAGACAATGCCTAAAAAGCCCCTTCTAGAATATACTAAAATAATCATTATTTCTTTGATCTCAATGATCATATCATTACCTACCCCATCAAAATCAACCTTGTCCTCAAGGTTGTAAAAAATTTCTTCATGAATTCTCCCAGGATCCCATTGCCAGAATTGGAATGACCAAAGAACTTTAAACATTTGAAAATGTTCACCCGGATCCCATTTCTTAGTGCTTTCATTGAGAGCAGTTCCATTACTAGCAACCAGTTTGGCATCCTCAGTAACTTGGACATGTTTCCAAATGATTAAATCCAAGTTCCAAATTTGTACACAATGAGGAGTGGTAATGATATGTGATGGCAGCTGTTCGAGGTTGCCTTGCTGAAGTTCATTTCCCAAATCCTGCTTGCAATCAAGTACTATATCATGACTTTGCTCCTCCAATTGGTAAGGAAGAAGAAACCCAGTGATGGTTGGATGTTCAAGTGTTGCAGCAACAAACCTCATTGTCAACTTACTAACTCCCTCGGTGACCTGACAATGATGATTTTCGCAACCAAGGATATTAAGGAAAATCTTAGAAAATTAAGAACCACGTGTTGGCATGTTCTTCCAAAAAAGTCAAGCATCCTAGCATAGTGATCAAGGAAAAGACCTCTTGCATAATCCTCAAGTTTGAAAACTTCATTATTTATTGAAGGTACCAAATTGTGATTGTGATAACCCAATTGAACCATATACATGAAGAGGAACAAGTCTATCATATAAGAATCAATGTTAGCACAACCATCGATCAAAGTAGACCATGCCTCCTCATCTTTAACAACCAATCTGCATAAAATTGAATGAATTAATACCTCCAAGAAAAACCGAGAATTCCAAGGTGCCAAATAATTCACTAATCGAGTACTATTGTGCAATTATTTTGATATCCAGTAGGTGCTATCTCACATATACATAGAGAATTAAGAATAGTCACACAATTTAGTCCACCCAAGTATTTAAGGAAATTTATCCACATTTTGCTTAAGAGCCCATATGCCATTCCAACATAATCCATCCAAATAAAATAAGAATCGTTTCCTATACTATGAAAATGATAGTGGCAAACCAGGTCCAATTGAGAAAACAACAATATCATATTTGCATAGTCTTGACCCACTATCCTATCGTGAAGTTGTGCCTTATGTGGGCTATTACAAACACGCTTTGTTTGTTGTCATGTGAAATATTATAAACAGATATCATAGGAGTTGCAAAACTAACACCAGGCATGGGAATTTCCAGGGCAGTCCGCTTAATCCAATCTCCACAAGAAACTTCAAGGATGTAAATCATGACAGCAGTATGAAATTGTTGGCAAAGCACCTTATAACTAGAATTTAGGCATACCTCAGCACTAGTGCCAATTCCCTTAGTCACTAGTGGACCTGGATCGTAGGGAATGGAGATGATTCGCAACACCTCTGCGGCGAAGAATCTAGCAGCGTCTTGTTCCGGCATTTCATCAAACAGATGGTGAGTTGGTTCAAGTATGTTGTTGAAGTTGAGATACACAGAAAAAGTGTTGAGCCCCAAGTTGATTTCCATACTGGAAGCACTATCAAATGCCAATAATTGACTAAACAATGTGCATCAAGGTCTCGACAAGAATTTCAAGCACCAACACAATGTGACTCAGGTGTTGAAGAAACACCGCCTCCCTTCCTCCCAATCGGAATTGTTTGAGATCCAATGACGAAAATTGATCCAATTGCGGCATCACCTTGTATGGATCTAGTGGGTTGCAGCGAGCGATTCTTATTGAATGTCGTAGAGCCCCAATTCCTAGCACTAGTGAGTAGGGCTCTCGACACATAAGGCGTGGAATTAGGTCACTATCGTGTCCTTTATCTACCCTTATCGTGAGAATGCTCACCGACACCATGAAATGAACATAGTTTGAGATCCATGGAGTAGAGGCGACGACCCTATGCATCCAATCCGGTGGTTCAGCCGGCGGTCGGAGGAGAGGCTTCAGTGTAAGCGGTGACCGCGGAGCGACACGACGACCAGGTAATGCAGATGGCGGTGAAGGAATTGACACCGTGAAATAGGGTGAATCTGGTGGCTTCGGCGGCGGAGGTGGCGTTGAGCGCTTTGGTTGAGCCTGACAAAACCCCCTCCTCTTCCTTCTCGTATCTACCCATAATGCCCAGAGGCATTCGATGTAGAGAGAACACAATAGAAGGGCGATGTTGAAATTTGGGTGGTTGTGGCGGCAATCGTCCCTTCAGAAAAATCACCGTCAGCGTCAACGACTAAGTCTGGATCTGAAACAAAATCTGAGGTTGAATCTGAAGATTGAAAGGATAGATCACGCTGGATCAACTCTCGTTCTTTAATAGAATCGACAGGGACAACGAGTTCGAATACTAGCTCACGATGGCTCTACTAATGTTGGCTCCTCCGTGTTGGTAAAAGGTGTTGCCATTCGGGTTTGAAGTGCCATAGAAAGGAGGAATAAACGATTCCCCAACTTGCCATTGGATGATGGTGAGACCATTGAAGCCACCATTGTAGAGGTACCTGCAATGCAAATGCAGCCTCTTTGATGATTTCTTTGTTGACGGTGTTCCCATTTCAACAAAGAATTTATCAGTGTCAAGCACCCACCCGTAAGCATCATCTTCACCGTTAAACACCTGAAGCTCTATTGGATTAGCAGGAAGGAGCTCTCTCAATGAAAGCACCATTGTTAGATACTCGGTTTTTAAGGAACCGAGCAAACCTCCTCAAGCGATGGATAAAGAGAAGAAGAGAGAGACTTTTCTTAAAATATTTCATTGATACTAATTATGAGGTCACTACATTGTTTATATAAATTTAGTGGATACACACCATAAATGAGGATACATCACCCACACACTATCAATACTATCTAACAAACTATTCAAAGACAATGCCTAAAAAGCCCCTTCTAGAATATACTAAAATAATCATTATTTCTTTGATCTCAATGATCATATCAGAGCAAGTGTCAAGCCTTCTAGCAGATCCTATGATCCACCTCCCGTTGGCATCTCTCAAAAGAGAATCACACCATACTTGGTTGTCTTCACTCTTGCAAGCCCCACCGAAATTCAGTTTGAGCTATCCTTCAACAGAGTCTTGTCATCTAACAAACGCTATGTCTATACTATAAATAGCAAGATAAATGTGAGTGAATTTGATTATGTCTTCTACATAGTTGCAAAGCAAAGGCACATCATATTTTATTAATCTATGACATTTAAATTATTTTTGTATATCTTGTCAAAAAAAATATATTTTTGTATATGTAATTGAAATATCGAATTAATGTGTTTAGTTTTTTTTAATATATACTTGGTGAACAATGGCAACTCAGTTGCATGTGTGGACATGGTCCCAATAGTATTTTTAAATATACATTCTTGTTTCTTTTATTCACGTTGCTGCCTGCCTGGCTCTTCAGGTTTTGGTCCAAACATCATCAATGTTTAAATTTTAATTAATTGAGAGAGGAGGGAGATCTTAATCCGTCACTCATTGTTCTCGTTAACGCCTTTGGAATCGAAACTCTATCTAACTCATTCTTCACGTGGACAATCATCCTAACCATCGGATTGGAAAGTCCCACAAATCTTATGATGAACCGTGCCACACCTAATCAAAACTCTCCCTCTCTCTCTAAGTCTGGAATTGTTTGAAGAGTCTAAATTGTTTCGGGTTTGAAGGAACTAATCATCATCGTCGATATACAGATTAAATATGAGACTGGTGGATGCAGTTTTCTAATAGAGACGGGGAGGATGATCGAGCCAGAGATGGAGAGAGAAAAAGGGAAGACATTGGTTAGTCGTTGACAGTGAAGGAGAGAAAGAGAGCTTCGTGATTGCCATGGGTGGAGTCAAGATTTTTATTTAAGGAATGGGAGTACAAGGTACAAAAATGTATGACTTAGTAAAAACGTTCTACATGCACGATATATGCAAAAAAAAAAATTAATTAACTTTAACTAATGTTTTTTTAAGTAAAATATTCAAAAACGTGGACTTAATATTTATCTACAAATTTATCTATTAAATAAATAATCCGTTTTATAAATTATACACAACGAGATTATCTATTTTTTAGATAAATGTTTTTGACAAAATTTCAGAAGTAATATGGTCCTTTCATAAGGTGTGTGGTGGTGAGGGTGAAAAAAAAAAACATCCTAATATTTAATGGACAAACCAAATTTCTGGCAAAGACTACCAACGAACAGATCAAAAGACTTCATCAAATGAACCATAAAAACTAGGGTTTTTTCTTTTGGACCCCATCGATAAATTTAAAATCCCAAAATGCCTTTTGAAAACGTTTTTTTTTTTTTTATATATCGATATACGCTTTGAGTGCGTATATCTCCTATTTTTCTAATCGTATATACACCCCCAAAAGCGCGTATACGATTGACAAACTCCATATAATCGTATATACGCCTTGGGGGTGTATATACGATGAAATAAAATAAGTCGTATATACGCACTCAAAGGTATATATCGATGGGTTTTTTATTTTTAATAATTTGTTTTAATTTTTATTACTAAAAATTACTAAAAATTCGTTAAATAGTCAAAACTACTCCAAAAATTATAAAAACACCACTAAAAATCTAACAAAACCAAAATAAGGCTATACAAATTTTTTTAGATTTTTGGAGACTATGAAAAATTAAAAAAATCGTAAAAAATAGTAAACAATGGAATTTGGGATTTTGAGGCGTAGTAGTCCCGTAAAGTCCCTTCTAAGGAGTCTTGATTCTTGATTTTTTCGCTTCTAATGGTGTGGTTTTTCATTACGATCGGAGTATGTTGCCCAAAACCGATTTTTAGCCTAAATTATTCGTTCGACGTATAACATCGCCACGCGTTTTACGAACTACACACAAAACCTATTTTCGGGACTCATATAATTTTTATTTGACTTAAAAAAATTAAAAAATACAATGGGGTCGATATACACCGACGGGGGGTATATACGACCTTATTATTTTAGGCATCGTATATACACCTCCCAAGGCGTATATACGATTAAGGTGAGGTTTTAATCGTATATACGCCTGCGCCAGGGTGTATATACGATGCCTAAATGCATAGGGTCGTATATATACCCCCCCAGGTGTATATACGATTGGTCAAAAATTTGTAAAAAAAATACGTTTTCAAAAGGGCATTTTGGGGTTTTTAGTGTGGGTGGGGGTTTATGGGGATGGGGTGGGGGTACAAAAGAAAAAACCCTAAAAACTATCATTGTAAGAAAAGAAAAGAAAAAGGCTTATAAGCAGCACCTCATGAGCTAAAAAAAACAAAGGCGCCAATACCTGACACTTATATAATGTGGACATGAAAAAACCATAAAACTGTAGTAAAAAAATTAAGATAACACACGTCCAAAGTACAATACAACAAATAAGAATAAAATTTCCATTAATTGTTAATATTAAGGCACGAGAAAATTGCAAATATTACGTCAGTACTGGGATGCTAGGAGGAGTGAGATAAATGTAATTCTGTTAGTAATTTGGTATCACAAAAAAAAGAATGCTGTGGTCAGTGGCGGATCTTGACTCAAATATTAGGGGGAGCTAAAATAATCAAATTTTATACTAAAAATATTATATTTACAAACAATAGTGGGTTAAGATTCACCGTAAGATATTGTGTAAAATGCTATGAGTAGTTAAAATTGAATCAACTAGTACTAAATCTCAAGTATTGATAAATTTTTATACTACGTACATCCTACAGTCATATTTAATGGTTCATCGATAAATAATTTAATTTCTTTCTCTCACCCTGTAAGTTGTAAATTGTCATAAACAAAATTAGTTTTTTTTTTTTCCAAAATATTTTGATCGGAGATTAGAGACTCGTTTTTTGAATTTTTTTCAAAAAAACAAGTCACAAATAAATTTGGAACAATTGAAGGAACACATTTAAGATTACCATACATCATGACAAAGCCATCCTCCACCCATCGCTGCATAATGCATAACAATATCTCAAGCATTTCAAAATTAAGGACGGGAGGGATCGAACACACAATCTCCCATGACAAAAAAATTTGTATTTCCGCTGCGCCAATGCAGTTAGTTGTTTACAATCCGCAAACGAGTTATATATTGTATATACTTAATAGATATAACTACCATTAATATACAATAAAAAATTCATTTTTTTTGACGGGCGCCGTGGCTCCCCCCGGCTCTTGAGAAGATCCGCCTCTGGCTGTGGTAGATGAGTGGTTATATTAGACAAGGTAGAATTACAACAATAATCAGAGAAAACCTCATAGTGGAAATATATATATAACAAACCCGTCTAAACCTCTAAGGTAGTTGGATATGTATGAAAAAGAACTGTAAATTTACTAGTAAGGAGAGTAGAAGATCAGACAAAAATATAGTCTTAGTTAGAGGTTGAGGGAGACCAAAAAAAAAGATTAAGCCATTAAAAAAGATTTAGAAATAATTAATCTGTCTTTGAATTCAATACATGACTGGATTTTATGTCATCGATTGATTTACATAGCCAACCCCAACTAATTGGAAAAAAATGGATTGTTGTATTCCATCCCATTCCACTATTCAGTAGATACCCAAGCAGATAAAAATTATAATCTCTTCTCGTTCTCCTTTCCTCCGTGTTTCAATCGATACAAACCCATGCTGCTGCCTTGCACTAACAATAATATTTTACACAGGAGACCCAATATTTGGTATATCAAGTATATTTCTCAAGTGTAGTGAATTCACTAAAAAGATTTCGAGAAAAAAAGGCGCAAAGACCATTTTTTGAAATACATACCACAGAAGACCCACGAGTTCTTTGCAGGCACTGAAACGGCCCTCAAAAAAGAATGACGTAGCACAGCCATGACTTCTTTCATGTTAGGCACTGAAAGTAAAACTCATGCATCATTGTCATAAAAGAGTGAACAATAAAATAAAATATCTAACTTAAAGACGGAAAAGAATAATCACCAAGGCAGTTAGTCAGAATCTTCGTCGTCATCAGAAATAGGAATTCTACGAAAGCGAGCAAAGGACCGATCACGTGGATAACTATTTTTATCTGGAATTATCGATCTCTTTTGCTTAGTTGAAAAACCACAACCATGAACTGAATCGTATAAGCCTCCCATGTGCATGTCCTTTCTAGAGTTAGCACTTTCATCAAGAAAGCTGCAAAATAATCCTCCGTTAATATCGACTAAAATCAATTAGATCATTTGGGAAACAATCACTTCATTACCTACTCTCAACAAGATATTCAAAGTGTATGCCAAAATAAATGCATGACACAAAAAAATTCCACTGCATCCAAAGGTTTTTCTTTTTTTTGACTCAATCATCCAAAGGTAGCGAGGCCAGTCCCGAATTTTATTTTTTATTATTAAAGCCCAATCCCACTTATATAAACAAGCTCCCACATGAATGCTTTGATATTTTACACAAACCCTCATGCACGAGCTCTTTGGGCTTGATGTGTGGAGTGCATACTGTATACAATGTGCAAGTCAACCTCACATTGTGCTGAAATTTAACTTTTGGGTATTTATAACAATGACCGTAACTGTGATCGAACTCCAAATCCCATGGGCGACTATATCTAAACCCTCTCTCCCAAAAGCTTAAACAATTGTGTGAACTGTGAAGGCACAGGCATGACTTTTATATCTAACACCCACAGTTAACTTTCTAACAATAGTTTGTGCCATGCACTTCAAGACTAATGAAAAGAAATGCAAAAAATAAAGATAAGATCCAAATGATGAAAGTGGAACATCAATTTGTCAATCACGTTTTCCTCTTAAGATGACCGATGTGCTTAATGGTTTGGACTTCCATGCTTAGGTATGGTAGTTTCCAATCAAAATAAATATGATGTTGTTAATGATTCAATAGTAACATTTCATGGTGGGTAGAACTGGCCAGCAGTCATCTTTCTCCTAAATATTAGACCAAAGCATTCCATGAAAACAAATAACAAGAGATTAGCAGGGAAATAGAAGAATTCTAAAAAAATATTTTTTAGAATTTTTTTTGTAAAACTATTATCCTTATCCTATTAAAAGAAACACATACATGGTTACATAGTAACTCGAAAAGGGAAAGTATTACAGATTCTAAACACCTATAGAGAAAGGTCAGTTGCAGTCAAGAATACTCATACCGTTGTCGAATTATTTTAAAAGCTTCTTTTGTGGCGTATGGAAGCCCAGTTTTAGGATCCCGGTACCTACATGATTCCAAAGCAAGTCCACATTGAGCATGATGCATTTTGAAATTCCAATAGAAATTCAAGTGGGATTGTAATAAGCAAGAAAGCACAATGTTGTTTCCGCAACCATGAGTCCATGACAAGTTTGACTACAGCAAACAAACAAGATAAAGGAAAATTTGATGCATAATTTATACAACTCATCAAGTGATTATTCCAATATGTATGCAAGGGGAAAGCATAGCCGATCTAAAAATTAAAAGAAAGAAAGATGGGTTAAACAGACAAAAAAGTTCAGTGGTCACTGCATATCAGGAAAGAAAGTCCCTTAAAGAAACCATGGGTGAAGAAACATCAAAACCATCATACTAATAATCTGAGTCTAACACTGACTTTTTATATGGTCCACCTGTGATTTGTGCAAGTAGTTCAAATTAAATGAACAATCATGATATGTATATCCACTTAAACACCTTTTATCTCCTTTTGGGGAAAAAAAACATGGTTAATGTCTGACTTGTGTTTTGCCAAATGCTATCCATTTTGTACCATACAACCCTATCTACAGAAAACAAATTCTAAAGCAAGGTTTCCGTTAGCATATTCCCACAAATATTAAATTTTGAATGATTTCAAATCATCGTTCCATTGTAACAATTCACAGGAAAACGTCTTTTGAGGAATAAATCAGTTACGCAGGGAACAAAACCTAAAGCCATCTGTGCATAAAGATATAATAGGGAAAATAAACAATTATCAAGCAGTTTCCTAATTGCACGCTATGCCTCTCTCAGCCCAAACAGGATAGTGAAGAATGAAGCAATAACAAACATATTGGTAAATAGGCTCTTACTTGGCAGGCAAACCAGTAATCACACAAACAGGTTGTTCTGGATCTGAAAATAAATATAAATAGATTGTATAAGTAAAGAACATTTGAAAAAATAACGTTCTTCTGAGTAATGTTTTACATGATTAACAAAACCGAGGTTAAAATTCATTGAAGCTTTTTCTTCATATTACAGTCTAAGGTCAAAACAAACTGATGAGAAAAACATAGGCAACTAATTCTTTATTTTTTTGGTTTGTTTAATTTATTTCGTGCAATTCAGATCCTCTATACATCTATATCTATATTATATATACATATATGTATTTGCCTTCAATAATTAACTTTTTGGGTTCCTAGTTTTCATTCAGTTTTTACCCATATTTAATGAAAATAAAAAATGCGGAAAAACACCATCTTTCCGCTAGCCTTAATAATATTTTTAGTTCTTTCTTATGGAGATTGTCATTGTAAAGTAAGTAAAACCACAAAAGTAACTGATCTCCAGTCAACTTCCTTAGATGGCCCTTTCTTCTATGGAATCAGGGCACTCATGGTATGATGTAATTAATACAATGACAGCTTGCCATTGAGCTCAATCATGTAATATGTATGTTCATGAAGCTGGGTACCTCTCAATTCTTCTCAAGTCCTATCATGCTGTTTTTGTCTCCGCCTATCCATTTCTAAATGGATTTCATCTTTAACTTCCAATGTTACAAAGGCCTGTGAAGGTCATCTGCTATTCTACTATATGTATGGAGTATCCATATAGTAGCCACTCCAACTTTCTCCCAAATGAAGCAATCTTTTTTCTGCATAAAAGCTATTCTAACTTGGTATGCCCACTCATCCAATGCTTTGTTCTCATTTCTGAAACCTTCAGATTTTGCTCATGATAGTGGTTTGCTTGCAAATATTCTAACCATTTTGAAGGTCTAACAAGAATTGGGTAAAGCTTTCTTTTCGATGTAAGGCACTTAAGGTCACACAAACACCAAAAGCATTGCTCTACTTCAACCACCGTGTTAGGAATATATGTGTGAGATCGTTCTCAAAACTTCTGTTTTTTATAAGATAGACCCTAATTATTGATAGCACTTAGTTCCACACTTCATCTTCAATTATAACTATCATCAACTCTCCTTTCTAACCAAAATTAATTTCTGTATATTTTGTCTTTGAGCTACTCAATTGAAATCCCTTGATCTAAAAACATTGCTTCACGACTCCAACTTAGCATTTACTACCATGCCATTAGTCTAATCCACAAAAATTATATCATCAGCAAAAAGCATGCAGCCAAGTCCTTCATCTTGAATATGACCATCATTTTGCCTATTACAATAAAAGGTATATGGGTTTGAATTCAAACATGGGTGCAAGCCGGATGATGTGATTAATAACTAAATTTAATCAGAAAAGGTCAACTAAAAATAATAGGCCAAACAAATCACCGTAACAATCAATGCTATGTCAAATTTCTCTGGGAATTTATTTCACATGCTGTAAAATTTATGGACAAGCAAACAGAATATATAACATTCTTCAACATAAAATAGACCAAAATATTTATCTCATTCAAACTATCAGTACTAGCATAAGAGGGACGCACATTCTTCAGGCTCTGTGGCAATATCCGAGTGAAATGATGCCCCTTTAGTAAACTCCAAATACGAACAACCTGGAAAAAAATAACAAATTTCTCTAAGTAAAACGACAACATCCAATATCACCAGGCATGATACACCTAAAAGGCAGGATCTAAAGACATTGAAACCAACCATTTTGTGAAATGTAGCGTATCTGGGGACCATTAAAAACCGCTTTATGCACAATTGCTCTTCTCTTAACCTCTTCTTCTCTGGCTAAAACGCGCTCCAGAGTCCTCAAGTTTATAATTTCTGCAGAACCAAAATCATAATCATAATTTGAAACAGTGAAGGATCTTTAAAAGTTCAAACAAACAAACAAAGCAATGACTAGATGTTAAGTGTGAAAAATATTTGACCTGTTTGAGCAGCTTCTAAAAGCATTTCTTCTTGGCTCATTTTCTTCTCCTCGCCTTCTTTTTTCCTTTTAACTGGCTGATCCCAAAACAAAAACCACAATCACAAAATCGTAAGACGAATAAAATCAATAAACCCTAATTACAAAACTCAAGAATCACATAAAGAGAGTGTGGAATGGTGGTGGTAACGACCTTATAGGTTGCTTGAAGAGCTGCACGTATGGCCTCTCTTTCAGCTTGGCGAACAATGACGGAAGTTCTAGTCGACTTCCTGATACTTTTCTCTCCAGCATCGTCTTGATGTTCCTCAGCAGCATTAGATTTCTTATTATCATCCTCGTCGTCGTCGTCCTTGGGAGAATTTTCCGATTTAGCTATGACTTTCTTCTTCTTCTTCTTCGTGTTCTTCTTGGCTAGCGTCTTTCCAGGAAATATTAATCGCTTCTTTTTATGCATCCTATCATCGCCATCATCTTGAGGTTGTTCTTCATCGGGATCAGGCTCCTGAGAAGAGAAACAGATAATTTAATTTAGTGAATTAATCGTGGTGAGGTGAAATTTGAGAAATGAGATTGAGAGAGGGATATACGTCTTGGTCGAAATCGGAGTCGAATTCGTCTGCAATTTCGGCTTCTTCTTGGTAGTTATCGTCTTCCTCGACGTCTTTGAGAGCTTCCTGGTTCCAGAATTGGTCGTCTAGTTGGATTTCGTCGTCGAGAAGCTTCGTCAGGCGTTTTCCCCTCGTCGCTCGAGACGCACGATCCAGTACGACCACCGGTCTCTCATCTTCTTCCCCTGACTTCTCCATCTTTTCGCTCGCTTTCGCTTCTCTTTGGAACCTAACCTCCGCTCTCTCACACTCTCACTATCGTCGCTCTCACATATTTCATGCTTTCCTTCTTTCTTTCTTTCTTTCATTTTTTTTAGGCAAAATAGCATCTGAGGTCCCTTAACTTATTTTTCGTTTTCGCTTAGGTCCCTTAACTTTTAAAGCTTACGTTTAGGTCCCTTAATTTGTTAAAACGTTTCATTGTAGTCCTATTTAACGTTTTAAACTTAACACCGTTTACAGAATATTATGTGGCTGTTTAAACTGCTGATTGAGAACGCCACGTCAGTTATTACAATGCTGACTTGGCATGCCACATTATGATGATTCATTATTTTTTTATTAGTTTTAATTAAAAATTTAAAAAAACTTGTGAGGGAGAGACCCACTTCATGATCGTGAATCATCTAAAACTCTAAGGAGAAGGAAACTTTGTGAATCATCATCATCATCATCATCGTTGTAGTTTGAGGAAGCGTTTAAATGGTTCAAATGAACCCACTTCATCTTCTTCAAAAATTTAATTTATTGTTATTGTTACTAATGCAGAAAACGGGTTAAAAATGACCCGACATGAAATCCGCTTTGAGATCTCTACAGGAAGCGAAATGAAACCACGTTTGAGTATGTTGTTTCTGGAACAACGATTAAGCAAAGCCCCATGGAAATTTTGTGAATCGTTCAACCATTCTTGAGAAATTGCAGATCTAGAAAAAATGGGTCGCAGTTGACCTAGTTACAAACCCATTGATTCACGCTGAAGCTTTTCTAACGAGACAGAAGGAGAAATGAACAACGCAATGCCAAACAAATTGATTCACAATGAAGTGGGTCTGAGATTTGGGAGGAGGTGATTGTGGTGTTAATTTTAGAGAAGATTATTCACGATGAAGATGGTCTCTCTCCCTCACAAGTTTTTTAAATTTTTAATTAAAACTAATAAAAAAATAATGAATCATCAGAATGTGGCATGCCAAGTCAGCATTGTAATAACTGACGTGGCATTCCCAATCAGCAGTTTAAACAGCCACATAATACTCAATAAACGGTGTTAAGTTTAAAACGTTAAATAGGACTACAGTGAAACGTTTTAAAAAGTTAAGGGACCTAAACGTAAGCTTTAAAAGTTAAGGGACCTAAGCGAAAACGAAAAATAAGTTAAAGGACCTCAGATGCTATTTTGCCTTTTTTTAAGGCTAAATTACTGTTTTGGTTCTTTATTTTTTGCTTTGATTTTATTTTGTTCCTTTATCTTTTTTTTTCTCTCGTTTTGGTCTCTCATGTTTCATTTTTATGTCAATTTGGTCATTTTTTTGTAATTTTCTATACATCACCTTAACGGACGCCACGCTAGCAGTTAACTACTGACGTGGCGTCCATCTGACGTGTAATCATTAAATGATATGGTCGATGGAGGACAAATTTGAAATAAAAAAGAAACATAGGGGACCAAATTGAAACAAACACAAAACATCAATCACTCTCCATATTCTTCCTCCTTCTTCATCTTCTTCTTCTCCGGCGAGCCACCACCACCACAAATCAATCACTCTTCAACTCTTCTTTAATGGCATATCTTCAAAATTAAAAACCCCCAATTTCTAAAATCCCTAAATTTGAGTCAAAACACCCAATTTCTCAACTCTTGTTTTGGCGTCGATCCCTTAAACCATTTCTGCACCTTATTAACATCATATGTCAGAACACAAATGTATGGAACAACTAAAAACACTTACTGCAGAATTAAAACTCAGAAACTCAAAACACAATTTGGCGTGAGGGTTTTATACTAAAAGATTCGAACAAGCAAACAAGGAACAACTATGGTCATCAAACTTATTTGTCATTCATTCTGTACTGATAACATACGTGTAAAGACAAAATGCCATAAAAATTAAAGCAAATTCAAATTTTACAAAAAGGTACAAAAGGAGAAATTAAATTAGACCTGAGAAATGTGACGTTTTGTAGTAAAGCTTGAGCGAAATGTTTTATGAACACAGTGGGTTATTGGAGGGTGGGTGGGTGATTTGAGAAATTGGGTGTTTTGACTCAAATTTAGGGATTTGAGAAATTAGGGTTTTTTTAATTTTGAAGAGATGCCATGAAAGTAGAGATGAAGAGTGATTGATTTGTGGTGGTGGTGGTGGTGGCTCATGGAGGTGGTGGTGGCTCACAGAGGTGGTGGTGGCTCGCCGGAGAAGAAGATGAAGAAGGAGGAAGAAGATGGAGAGTGATTGATGTTTTGTGTTTGTTTCAATTTGGTCCTCTATGTTTCTTCTTTGTTTCAATTTGGTCATCCATTGGCCATGTCATTTAATGATTACACGTCAGATGAACGTCACGTCAGCAGTTAACTGCCAGCGTGGCGTCCGTTAAAAATGATGGATGTAAAATTACAAAAAAGGGCCAAATTGACACAAAAATGAAACATGAGGGACCAAAACGAGAAAAAAAAAAAAAGGACCAAAATGAAATCAAGGCCAAAGATAAATGACCAAAACAGTAATTTAGCCTTCTTTTTATGTTTTCTTTTTTTATAAACATATTTCATGTTTTCAATTTTCTTGTGTGAAACGTTTTTTTATATGATACTAAAATTTTAGGGAGCATCTAATATGGTCTGGGTCCAACCGTGGATTCGGAGAAATGACCTGCTATAGCCGGTCAACGCGCTTTGCAAATAGGTCAATGCACTTTACAAGTTTGTATTATGCAATTTATGTTTTAACCCCTAAAAAATGTAAAAATATTTCGTAGTCCTTTGATAAAGCATAAAGACTTATTATCAACATGCATTTATTAATTGATGACATTATTGATTCATTGTTTTTTGTAAAGAGGAAAATTAAGAGAAATCAATTGCCCACAATCTTGGCCACTGATTCGTCAATGAATGAATTGCACTTCTGAAAACTCAAGCTTCGCCATTCGTACCCATTTTCTGCCATTAACAAATAAACGCATTAAACACAAATGAATGGTGAAGAATAAATAAATTGAGAAGAAGGAGGAATCTGAGTTTGATATATGTTCCTCAAAATTGTTTCATCTTTCTCCATCTTTTGTTTCTTCTCTGTAAATCAAATTATGGGTTTGATTCTTCTTCCATTTTTCTTAAAAACGAAATCCAGATCTTGGGGATGTTGGGCATTTTTCTGTTTTTCTAGGTTTGAGATTCAACTAAAAAAAAAGTGATTTTCAGTTTCTCAGATTTTGTTTTTTTGATTTCGTTTTCTCCTAGCATCAAATTTCAATTTTTTTTTCAGACTTTGTTTTTCGATCTCAATTTCGTTTTTCTCAAATTTCATTTTGATTTCAATTTCGTTTTCCTCAAATTGTTTTTTTTGATTTCGTTTTCGTTTTTCCCAGATTTCGTTTTTTCAATTTCCTTTTTCTCTAAAAGAAATTAGGGACGATGCATTTAATTAGGAATGGGACCTCTAGATATATTTTCGTTAACAATAAATAAGTTAAGGGGCCTCCAAATATATTTTGCCAATAAAAATCTAATTGAGCTTTTTACGCAAATATCAAAAGTTACAAAAACGAGTTCTACAAAAAAGGAAACCTGGAGTATCTAGTAAAAAACCAATAGGTCCACCTTTGGACCCTTTTTAGCGGGTCCATATTAAATGCACCCAAAATTTTAGGGTGAGTGTTTTTTCAGTGCTTAAATCCTCCATCTTCATTCATTCATTAAATTCTCCATAATTTTCTTCTTCTTTTTTTTTTTTTTTTTTTTTTTAGATAGGCAATATGGGGGTGGGGAAATGTTAGTTTCCTGACTTGAACCCGGACCTCCTTCTTGCACTCAATGGTGCACTCTCCTTCATGTCCCAAGGTATAAAGTTTGGTTGCAAGGTTTTCTCCAAATGAAATCCTAAAACAAATTACAATCATACCTTCAAAATCTACTCTATCTACTCTACTATATGAAAATCATGTGCTAGCAAAAACACTAATTTAGACATCTTAACTTTTTGTCATTTAGCACAAAATGAGGGTAAATTGGTAATTTCAACACTAAAAGACAAACTTTTCAGTTTTTTGTCCGTTTTTTAAAAAACGCTGATCAAGATCGACAGACCGACGCTGCGTGTCAACTTTTACTTTTTTTCATCGACTTTTTTTGTGATTTTTTTAAAAAAAAAAAAAACAAAATCACTGCACGACGCATCGATGCTTCGGTCTAGTCTCTGCGAGCTTCTTGCGCAGAGAGGATACTTGGTTTATAAAAAAAATAGTCATTCAAATTCATGAATAATGTTTGTGCACTTGACTTCCGTCGTAGTCGTCATGGTCTTTTAGCTTATGTAGTGGTGGCCTTCCTACACGCAGGCACCTGCCACAACGCCTCCTTGGTTTTGGACAAAGCCAAGCCGAGACACACGACAAGTGAAGGAAAGAGCCCCGTTTTATAACACCCGGGGTGGGAACTCGTGTGCAAGTCACATAAATATAAAACGTAACATGTCAACACTGTTCACATCGTTAACTGGTCCTAGTTGGCACAGGGATTAAACAAAATAAAGTTTGAAAATAACATGGACCAAATAGGAATTCCACCTATGTTAGGAATTAAACTGAACTTTTAGGATATTTGAGAGATGTAAATAGCTACTAGCCTCACACCCGTGCGATGCACGGAGGTGCTAGTATTTGCAAAACTTACATCACAATTAACACCTTTAAATAGTAATAACAAAACAAACAACACAATTAAAAGTTTGAATATGCTCACAACATCGGTCATTCAAATCTTTTATTTTTGTGGTTTTAAGAAAATAGAGAAGTCGACTCAATGTATTGAACTCCCCGTTCGGTCAAGTCGTGATTCCGCTTTACTTGTCATTCGATAAGTGACGGATGGTGAGAACACACTTCCTCGAGTAGAGGAACAAACCCTTGCTATTGTTGGTATTTGCCCAAATCCCTTGAAATCCATTAGCTCGCCAATGAAATCCTCAAACAACTCGAGATCACTGTGTTTAGTAAATAAATTAGTTAAATAAACTCAAATAACAATGTAAACATTATAGGTATCTACTATTAGTCAAAACTATTCATGGATGAAATAATAATTAGCAAACAAATTTTATGGGTGAAATACTAATTAGTAAACTCAAAACATAACTCATTCTTCAAGAGGATGAAATACTAATTACTCAACTAAAACTAAGAACAATTTTCTATTTATTCACCTACTTAAAGTGATCCACAATAAGCCTAAAAGATACAAAAGTGCATACAAAAGCATTAAAAATTTAAAACATAAAAAGTCCAAATAGTATGGATGGATCTAAATATGCTGGGTTAAATTTTTGATTATAGTAGATAAAGTACAATTAGAAATCAAATATAGCATATAAAAAGTGCTTAACAAAGTTTAGAATTATTATTATTAGTACAACACAATAAGAAGTTTCCACCAAAAAAGGTACAACATTATAAGTCTTAAAAATGTGGTTACCCAATCATCCAAATTAATCACAATTGGGTTTTAAGTTTGTTCCAAGAAAGTTATATTCAGGATGTTTAACTTGAAGAGGTTGAGGTTGACTACACATCATTCTAAGAATTAGATGATTACTTGACATTGGCACAAGGATCACTTGCCGAATGCAACCACCTTTTAGAAACTGCTATCAATCCATTTCTTGTTTTTATTTTAGAAAAAGATCATCTGAAACTTGCCGAATGCAACCACCTTTTAGAAACTGCTATCAAAAGTACTTTCCAATAGTCTCGAACAGCAATAGTACTATTCTCCATTTTTCTTGTCATATGACCATCATTTCTACCAATTTCATAACCTGCACATAAACAATGTAGCATAATTCAATTTCACCTGAAATATTAAGTGTTTTACACTGTCATTTGCTTGTAAAATATTAAGTGTTTCACCTGAAATTGCTTGCAGACACTGTTTGGAACCCGATTACCAACAGTGATGGGAGGATCTTCTGCATTCATGGTCCCCATTATATCCATAACTCATGATTCCACATTGGCCACCATAGAGGACCCACATTAAGTTGTTTTACACTGTAATTTGCTTGTCATTTTACACTGTTTTTGGCATTGAGCAGTTAGAAGAGTTTCAAAAAGAGAAGTTATTTGCATCATATAGAAATGAAAGAGGCTGTCCAGGATTAATGAAAGGAGTAATGACATAATTGATCATTGAATCAGCAACTTTAGCAAGCTCGTACTCTAGAATGCCAACTACCTAAAAATGTCATATATTAGAGGAAGCAACATCACAACAGATGTTTAATTCAATGTTTCAAACAGAAAGTATAGAAATGAAATAACTTAACTTACCTCGATTGCTTCCAAACTTTTGCGTGACAATTTTCCTCCTCATCTGCTGTGAATTTCTGCGAGAAGTTACAATTTGAACTCAAATTCTTGATTCTTCTTTTACAGTTGAAAGTGATTTAGAACATTCTTAATATAACCCACCTAAATCAATGAGATATCTGTTAGTTATTAACTTAGTAAAGACAACATATCCAAATCCCAATTCAAGCCAAATCAAAGTTTTCAATGTCAAGGATAAATAAACAAAAAAATGACATAAATTAAAAATAAGAGAACAAATAAAAATGGAGAATAGTTTTCATTTTTTTGTTGCATTTATCTGATTCTAGATTTCTTACACTTGTTAATTTCAGGATCAAGATTACCTTCCTATCTGAAATATTATATGTTAGATTGACATGAAATAAGAAAAAATATATGTTAGATTGACATGGACTAACAGCCACAACTTAAAACTAAGGAATCTATGGACATGTTAGATAGAAAATACATGATAGCAACACAATCAAAAGAAGCAACATCAAAATAAGAAATTGAAAAACTTATTACTTTCCTTGAATCACATCAATCCAGTGAGATGATTTTGGCATGAAGAGGGTATTCGGATTATAACCTTACATTTAATTCTTGATCATAAACCATGAGAGAGCAAGGAGGAACCACAACTCTTAAAAAACCAAAAATCCATGAAAAAAGTAGATATGATTCTACCCATGAAAACAACTCAGAACCCAAGCATACAAGGAAACACTAAAAACCTAAACCAAAAAGGAAAGGTAAAGGAAATTGTAGTTACTCACCCACACCCACAAATGTTTATTACTCAGCTCTCTATTTGTCCTCCACAGCTGCATCCTTACCAGCAAAAAGGAAAGGAAAATTAGGGCAATAAACAGAATTAGGAAAAAAAATAATAGGCAAAGAAAAAGACAAGGAGAGAAGAGGGTAATGACCAAAGCCACCATACCAGCCAAGCGTGAAGCTGAAAGAAACATTCCTGTCATAGCTGGAATCCAATTTCTTCCCATCAAGCAGAGAGTCAAAACAACATACTTGTCCTTTAGAATTCTTTCCTGAAGACAGATGCCCTGCATCCTGTAAATTAAAGCACTAGGATTACAAACTAATTAACTGGAACATAAAGCTTATAAAATTTAAAGGATAACAAAAGCATTTGAAGGGGCTTTTTAGCTTCAACTTCCTTTTCCTTTATCCTTTCTACATCTTGGTTCTCTATTGTTGTTACTTCCTCTTTGACTTGATCTGCTTCCTCCTCATCACCATTTGCTTCATCATTTTCAACCTCTTTTGCAAAGATCTTCAAAGAACATCAACACCGCTCTAGGAGTTTATCATGAAGCGATTGAACTCAAACACACATACCCACACACTTGATTAAAACGATTAAAGAATTATTTCTGCTCACCAATTTGCTAATTATCAATAGTGGAAAAGCTGAGTCACACATTTTTTCTTCATACAACATTGTTATTACTATTGTTCAAAAAAATACAAGTCACCCATTGGGAATTTTATCAAACAGGTGGTTACCTTTTAGAAGAAAACCAAATTGGTGTAAAATTGAAGAAGGGAGAAATAACCATAGCAAAATAGAAGAAGACAGAGGCTCACCGCAATGGAACCACCGCGCCAATAGTTGCTCCCAACCATCACCATTGCGGCCAAACCGTGAATCCCACCGTGTCCACACCACCACATATCCGCCAACCACCGCCACCATCTCTCTCACAACCGCATCTCTCCATCACCGTCGCAACCACCACCACCGCCACTTCTCGTTGCAGTCCCTCGTGTGTCTCCGACCTTCTCTTCACAATTTTTCTTTCCTCTTCCCTCTCTTCCTTCTCTCTCTAATCACTAGTTCTTTGGCTCTGATGTCCTTCTCTTTCTCTCCAGCAAACCCCTCCTCTTTGTAGCCTTTCTTTGTATCTATGGGTGATGAAAAGTGGGAAAACGGTTGTGTTAAAAAAATTGAAAGTGAAAAACGATAAGAAGATAGACATATTTACATCTGCATCAGTAATGAGAGAAAGACACTGAAATCGTTACTCACGCTGAAATCTTTCTCTCGAAAACAAAAGCAAAAAATCATACACGATTTCGTAACCTAACCAGAGAAATACACCAAGCGACTAGATAACTAAACGAGAAAACTTCGATCGCAAAATGAAAATTAAAATATCTCACATCTAAGAAATTCAGAACGGAAGCAAGTTCCCAGCGTCCACGCAACTTCAAAATCTCCAAGTCCAAATGATTTTCCTCGGTAGCGTGCATTTTGCTTCGTTGTTGCCTCCTCCTTCTTCAACGGGCTTCCATTGTTGTTCTTCCTACCGTAAATAAAGAATCGCAGTGCTTTAACTTTAATCGGTGATTGAAGCGGCGAGAGATTGATTTTGATTTCGATAGTGAAGAAACAGAAGACGAAGAGAAATAGAAGAAAAAAAAGGAGAAAAGATAAGAATGTGAGAATGAGAGAAAGAAAGAGAAGAAGATACAGAGAGAGAGAGAGAGAGAGCGAAAGAGAGGAAGACGAGAAGAAGAGAGAAGAAAGGGAAAGAAGAGAGAGAGAGAGAGGCTCAGCAAGCAGTTGTAGTGATTGAGCAAATGAGAGGCAAGCCAATGGGATCCACAGAAAAAACTGTCTACACACTAACCAAAAAATGCATTTAAAATTACGAAAATACCCCTGCAAGTTTGGCGCCAAATCCAGCACCAAACTGCATAGGATTATAAGTAAAGATTATTGTATTTCAAATCTCTAGACCTAATTAAAAATTTAAAAGTTATTTAAATATCAAGAATCCAATTAAAATATCAGAACAAGTACAAGTACCAAATATATTTATAATTTATGAAAATAAATTATAATTTTTTTTATAGTTTTGACATTTGGGTGCTTTTAAGGCGAGAGATCAACTTAGTCACTTATTGGTGTGTACCACTAAAATCGACCACTAGATATAATATAAAATGCTATGAATGATGAATATTAAATCAAACAGTATTAAATCTCTGTTGCACCCCGAAAAATACGGTTTGGGTTTCTCAATGTACAACGTGGGAAAATTTATGAAGTCGCCACCAATATTTTAATTTTAAGACCAAAACATTGAAAAAAGGTCTTTTGAACAAAGCGGATGGTCTTTTGAGACTAGAGATATAGGTTCGGGGGTCGATTACGTGCGTGTGCGGTGTTAGGTGTTAGCACCCCGCGTCCTCTCTCGAGAGGAAACCTTTAATTAAGTGTGTGGTTTTAACGTTTGATTTGAAAAATACCTAGATTTGCCTATTTATTTCTTGTTTGATGCGAATGGAAAAACTTAATAAAAATTTTATTTTTGGGGCTTGACGAGAATTGGCTTCTCGCTCCTACGTATCTCCTAGTGCGATGGAGAATTCAAAGCTACGTAGTTCTATGTTGTCATGAAAAGGGTTTTTGTTTTTTATCTTTTTAGTGAGTTTTCGAAATAGGACGAGTATTCAGCGAATGATTAAACTAACAAAGGTTATGGGTAATCACCGCTAAGTACTCTTGAAAAATGGGAGTCACCACCACTAGTCAGGCGAACAAAGGTTCTGATTGACTGTTAGTAGCAACTCGTTTTCATTTGTTCTTTTGAAAATGGTTTTTAAAAGAAGATTGATTGGCACGAATGATCAAACTAACAGAGGTTATGGGTGATCACCGCTTTATTGTTCTTTTGGGAAAAGACATCGCCACCGATGGCTGATTTAACAAAGGTTACGATTAGCCACTAGCAACAATGGGTTTGAAAATGATTTTTTTGTTTGTTTTATGAAAATGACTTTTGTTTATTGCGCTTGACGAGAACGGGACTCGCTCCCTACGTATCCCAAATGGGAATCAAAGCGGCGTAGTTCGACTTTAAGATGAAAATGTTTCAAAGGGTTTTGGAGAAGGAAGAGCTTTCATAATGATCAAGCAAGCAAATGCTTTGAGTGATCATTACTAATAACTCATGATAGCGTTCATGACAATCAAACAAGCCAAGGCTTTGGGTGATAGTCACTAATAACTTGTGTTAATTAGAAAAGAGTTTGAATGATTTTTGGGGGAAAAGGGTGAAGTTATTATCAATGATTGGTTACAAACTTCAGGCGCATTCAATAATCAAATAATCGTGCATATGTCATACATCAACTAAGATTAAACATGCCGATACAATCAGAGATTCAATTGTCAAGGATGCAAGGTGAATTTCTCAAAACAGATGTGTGTGTGTGAGGAGAAATGCATTTACCCTAATGACTCTATGCTACAACAGGCATGCAGGCTTACGTCTTCATTAGGAGGTCATACATGTTGAGGGAACGACACACAGTTAAGTCAAGACAATTTAAGTAGCATCGAAAACAAGTAAACAATTGATTATAGGCATAGAATGATCTTAGTTAAATTAATGACATGTGAGCAACGATTTCTTAATAATATGAACTAAGAGAAATTGCATAAAGGCTAAAGTAAGTCTATCATTTGCAATACCTCACGAACCCTAGACCCTAAACATACAATCTCATTTATTATTCACCAAGAAATTAAAAGGGGAAGGTTGAATCACACAGAGCAATCCTCTCACTTTGAGGAAAGTGCACAAGGCACTAGTGAGAGTCATATTGCTAGATCATCAACAAAAATAACATCTAAACACTAAAATGGAATACTAACAACAATATTAAACATCATCAAGCAAAGAACAACAACAAAATCAACTTGAAAATATTTTAATCATAAGTATGTGAACCAAAGGAAACATAGGTCTACATTTTATTTAAAACACAACACAGTACATAATCAAAACATGGGGGGTGTGATTAACAAACAGTGTTAAAAAAAGGGAACTTAAAGAAAGAAAGAAAAAAAAGCAATGCAAGCCCACTGGGCTATAACCAAACGTCAAACAAACAAAAAAAAAAAAGGAATCTAAGCTTAGATTACCTCCCCTCGCTGCCTCATCTTACTTCAACAGAGAGAGGGAAAGATTTGAGAAAGAGAGAAAGGGAGAGAGAGCGGGCATCGAGAGAATGAGAGAGAGAGAGTACCACGCGAGAGAGAGATGAGATGAACGGTGCGAGAACGACGCGACGGCGGCGGTGGTGGGATGCTCACGGTGGTCCGAGCGCGCGCGGACGGAGAGAGCGACGATGAGGAAGGAAGGTCGCGAATGGTGGTTCGGTTTGGGGTGAGAGAAAAAAAACGAAGATGAGGGCTGAGATGGCGGTGGTTTCGCGGCGGCGGCGGCGCGCCGCGTCGCGGTTTCGTTGGAGAAGACGATGTGTGGTTGCGTTTGTTTGAGGTTGTTGGTTGTGAGCTTGCGGGGTGGTGGTTGTGTTTGTTTGTGTCATTGGTTGACGTGAGGTTTTATCTTCACAGAAAAGGGAAGACGGAGGTGAGCTTGCTTTGGGCCTCAATGAATATTGAGAAGCGATGCAAAACTACTGCAAATCTGTGTCTATTTTTTCTTCTCTCGCTTTTTTTCGTCCCTCTCACACCGTTCTCTGTTTGTGTGATTTTTTTGTCCGTGTTTGTGTATCTTTGGTTTGTGTTTTTCCCTCGATTCACGTGTGCTTCTCGGTGTATGCATTCTCTGTTGTGTTTTTTTTTTCCTTATGCTTGCTCTGTGAAGTTGTATTAATAGTGCCACTTATTGTGGTGTAGGTGAGGCATTTGAGCGAGGAAAAATTTCTCATGGGAGACAAACCAAAATGCAGCAGCGAAGCAAGGGAGGTGGTCTTTGCAAAACCCGCAGTGTTTTTTTCTCAAAATGTGAAAGAGCCAAAGAGACAAGGTGAAAGAGGTTGAGCATGTAGCTCAAAATAGCTTCCAAAGAACTTCCTCCGCCTTGAAGAACATCAACGTCCATACTTTGTTATTTTTTTGTTTGACTTTTTCTCTTTCTTTTTTCTTTTTTTTTTTTTTTGTGTAACATGTAATTTTGTGTTATAATGAAAAAATGGATTTAGACAAGCTTAATTATTTGATCAGTATAGAGATAACAATAATTAATAAGATAAACACGCGCATACCCATTTGGCAGACACGATGATGCGCATGCGACAAGAATCACAACGCACACACAATTAGAAACGACACGCACACGCGATGAGAATTTGAAACCTACACAATGAGACACGTATTTTGGGGTTTTCTCGAACGAGAAAAAATGCTCGTTAAAATTGAGCGTTTACAAAAATACAATTTTATTTGATTTTCAACTAGTCGGACAAAATTGGGGTATGACAATTTGCCTCTCTTTATTTGGATTTTGACAAGGAATATGAGTTGGCGAAACATATTCCAAGGCAAAATAGAAATAAAGAACTCAAAATTATACCAATTTTGTCCGCTTGGGAAATTCAAACATTTTTTTGAATGGGTGTCGACCTTTCGGCCAACAAAAGCGTAAAAATAAGCTTGGTACCACCCTCGATGGTGGCGAAAGCGATAAAGACAAATGGAAAATCAATTGGTGCTAGCCTCGCAAAGAAAAGCAAGAAATAAAGCAAGAAAGATGGTATCGACCTCTGTAGGCCAACACCGCGGGGAAATAAAGAAAGTGATAAAGAATGCGATGAAAGAAGGAGCACTTGTGGCTCGAGGAACACTTGGGTTACGAAGGAGCACTTGTGGCTCTCGAAGCGAGCACTTGGCTCTGAAGGTGGCCTGCTCGAGCGGCCGAGGTTCGATATCAAGTTGTGGGACCGATACGCTTTACCTTGATGGACTTACGCTATGCTTTATACTAACACGGCTAGTCGAAGGACGACACGAAGTGCAGGGGGCGATCCGTCATGCTCGGTGATGACTTGGCGAAATGAAGGTCGAGTTCAAAGTCGCCGCTTGACTGTTGATTTGAACTGCATCGAAGGACCCTAGGGTCGATGATTCGCTCGCGCTCGATAACGACGGATCCGGCGGACACATTGGTCCCGGCGGACACGTGGAGTCTGAAGGATTCGCAAATCCTGCTGATTGATCGACGAGATAGCCAATCTTTGGCGTATTGAATTGAGGTACTGCATACGTCGGTTGATGCAAGGGATGGTGCATGAAGCATGGGTGCATGTTATGCAAAGGCATATTATACAGGAGCATGTTATGCGAGTGCATGCAATGCTATGATTTTGGTGTAATGATGCATGTGGTGGAACACTCTTGAGGTTTTCCTCTTGATTTGATTTTTCTTGATCACCTTTCTTTTTCCGATCATCCGCTTTTTCATTTGCTCTTTTGCTCTTTTGGCTTTTTCTTTTCTTTGGTTCGACCAACCCGTGACACAACCGTGGAGCCGATTAGGATTGTGGTGGCACATGAGCCAAGTCTTGATTTGCTTTATAATTTTGCCATTTGGCGATGATTACGAGCATAATTGTTTACTTGCGAACTTAATTCGCTTTGAAAAGTCATTTTCCTTTCCATGACTTTTAGAAATTTCGCAATGATTGTGATGCTTTATGGTTTATGCACATGTTTTACGGATCAATGTCACCATCATCATAAAACGCTTATTTTGAGCGAAAAAGCGGGAAATAGAAAAACAAACGATATGAGAAAGAGTGAACTTTATTGATGTAAAAGTCGATTAAATGCAGTTACGCCGATCGCTCAATACATTTGAAAGTTTAAACTACAAAAAGACACGAAAAGAGAGAAGCTAATTTCGATTTGCCCATCTCTCGGGGGATAAAGCAACCATTTATTTCCATGACTTTGACCACCCTCTTATCCGGACTTACGGGGCGTTGTATGCCTTTGTCTACTTTTTCATGCCCAAGCTTTCGACCCTAATTTTTGCTCGGATCGCCTTTTGCGGGTTTTCAATCCACCGTCGCTCGATTTTGCCTAGGCGCCACTTTCGGGTTTTCAACCTAGCGAGCTATTTTTACTTGGCTTATCTTTCTCTTTTTCCCGCCGATTTCTTTCGGGCATAATACTTCTTCACCGATCGAAAATTAACTGGGTTCTCGGATCTTCGCCGTCCATATGAGTATCGCGCTCCTCCGTAAAAAGGCTTTCTTGACTATATATGGGCCGTCATGGGTGGGAGTCCATTTTCCACGGGGATCACTTTGAATAGCGCAGGATCTTCTTGAGCACTAGGTCCCCTCGTTGAATTCTCGGGGACGAACCTTCTTGAAAGCGGTTTTCATCCTTTCTTTGGTATATAGTTGCCCACGATACAAGGCTGTGATTCTCTTCTCCTCAATGAGATTTAGTTGATCTAGGCGAGCTTGTACCCATTCTGCTTCCTCCAGCTTAGTTTCCATTAGTACCTGCAGGGAGGGTATCTCAACCTCAATTGGGAGGACTACTTTCGACCCATATACCAAAGGGAAAGGGGTTGCCCCAGTTGAAGTGCGCACTGAAGTACGGTAGCCATGCAAAGCAAGGGGAAGCATTTCGTGCCAATCCTTGTAGGTTACCACCAACTTTTGCACAATCTTCTTGATGTTTCTGTTGGCTGCTTCAATTGCCCCATTCATCTTCGGGCGATAGGGAGAGGAATTATGATGCTGAATTTTGAATTCTTTGCATAGGTCCTTCATCATTTTGTTGTTCAGGTTGCTGCCGTTATCAATGGTGATCTTGTTTGGAAAATCATCTTCGGGACTAGCACGATTCAAATCTCGGTAGTTAACGCACATTCTGACCTTCCCGTCCTTCTTCGGAACCGGGACAATATTGGCAACCCACTGCGGGTACTTGGCCACCGCTAGGAATCCGGCGTCAAACTGCTTCTTCACTTCGTCTCTGATTTTGAGGGACATCCCAGGCTTCATCCTTCTCAACTTCTGTTTTACAGGCGGGCATTCAGGTTTGACAGGTAGCTTGTGTACCACAATGTCGGTGTCCAACCCATGCATATCTTGGTAGGACCATGCAAACACATCCACATAATCGTGCAACAACTGAACCAACTTTATGCGATCTTCGTCATTTATGGCGGTACCCACTTTGACCTCTTTCTGGTTCTTAGTTGTACCCAAGTCGACCATTTCGAAGAGATTCTCCGTGTGGTCTGAATTACCCTTTCTTCTTGTTTCATTAACCTCATGAGTTACGGGGGACTTCCAGTCTTCCTCAACATCCCCTCATCGATTGATAGGGTGATCAAAGTCAAAATATGGACTCGCCGACACCTTCTGCTTTCGAGACTATTCTTTGTGGATCCGCATTTCGCCGGGCTTAAAAGCGTAATGAAAGGCGAAACAAGCAAGCAAACAAATAATAAAGCGAGAAAAGACTCACGCAATGAAGAGAGAATGATTTTTATTGATTGAGAAATTCAAAACAAACGCTTTTATTGATGATGATGATTACGAAAATAAAAACATGTGTGCCCCAGCAATTTGTCCTATGGCTCTTGGGCGAGAGCCACGTGGTTGCATTACAAATAATTACTTTGGATTAAAGGTCACAGAAAGTCAACGGCTTCCCAATTCTTCAACTCTTCTCCAAAGAAGGCAATGGTGGATCGGACTAACATCACCTCTTTCACCTTCAAGACCATCCCCGATGACAAAGAATTTGATTGGAGGTTATGCCCGGATTATTCTCGCTTGAAAGAGAGCCGGTTGGCGTCAATCAAATCTGGACTACATGTTTGAAAGCCTTGCAATCTTCCACCGTGTGACCGACCCTCCATTATGAAAGCTACGGTGTAGCATCGCGATTGTATCCCCAGGAAAGGGGAGGTTGCATAGGCTTCATGGGCGAGTATTGATCAAATTCTTTGAGACAAGGTGATTGAACAACTCAAGATAAGTTATCTGAATCGGATCAAAATCGGGCGCGCTCTTCTCTTGATAGTTACGGCTCGTGACTGAATTAGTTTGTTGTGGTGAGAGCCGAACAGAAAATGGCATTGTTTCTTGCGGAGAGAGTGAAAGATGGGCCTCCCCGCAGCGATAATAACATTGGCTTCCCTTCTTCTTCTTGGGGAAGTCGGAAAGGGTTTCTTTTGTCCACTAGAATTGTTAAAACCTCCAAAGAATCTTTCCATTCGCGCAATCCGCGTGCTCCAATCGTTCTCCAATGATAACCATATCTCGAGAAACCGGATGAAACACTTCCCACCAACCTATCATAATATAACCCCGGAAGAGTCTCCATAAACATGTACACCATCTCTTTTTCAGGTCAATGGCGGCTTCACACTGAGCAAATATGCTCCTCCACTTTTGAGCATATTCTTTGAATGATTCTCTATCTCCTTTACTCATGTCTCAGAATCGAGACCTAGGTCGGGAGCAAGGTCCATGTTATATCGGGTATTGTTTCAGAATGCTTGAGAGAGATCCTTCCAACTATGAATGTCGGAGGATTGTAGTGCATATACCAATCTAACGATGCCCAATCGATCGTTTCGAAATAGTGAATGAGCACCTTATCATCATGAGCATAAGCGGCCATTTTTCTAACATACATCGTCAAATGGCTAGATGGACACCCAAAGGTCGCGATATTTATCAAAGTCGTGTGCTTTGAATTTAGGAGGATGACGACATCCGGGACAAGGCACAAATCTCGCATCCTTGGCTCTAGTACCCGATCCTTCCATAGCTCTTAAACGCTCTTCAAGCAAGTGATACCGATCCCTATCTTTGAGTGTTCTCAAACAAATGACCTTGTGGATAGCTCCCAGTGATCGTGATAATAACCCCATATCGAGCGGGGTTTCCGTATGATGGACAACATTTTGAGGATTTACTGCAACTCCCGTAGTAGACTAGGTGAACTTCTTGGCGACAATACCGGGATTAGGAGTATGAATTTGTGGTCCAATAGCAGCTCCACTAGGTGTAACTATGGCGGTTGACTCGACCCCACAGAATAGCCCGGCCCGGACGACGACATAACCCATCGCATCCCCGTGATATGCCTGCGCATTCGGGTGATTCTGCCCACTCACCCCGGAGAATGGGCAAAGTGGATCCGACCGGTCCGGGAGGAGTGTGAGTAGTTGTAACTTCAATGGTCACCGGAGGAGAAACGAAAGTAACAACCCCCAGATTCATAACGCTGGCGCACCCAGTGCGCCCCACCCTCGATTTTGTAGCATACTCATTACTTGGCCATCTGCGCTTCCATAGCTTTGAACTTTGGTCTTCAAAGCTCGATTCTCTTGAGCCACCGCTCGTGGTTAAGAATCTCCACGACCCGACTCATCTTGACCCGGGCGGTCCTCAATCTCGAAATCCTGATTGCTAGCCATCAATCTTGCTTGTAGACGAGTGCAGTATCGGTGTTGGCGAACCAACTTGCCTTTCTTTTCTGTTGGTAGAACATTTTTATGAGTACAAGTATGAATGCGTAAATGAATGCAGTGCATATGCACATGACTTTATTATTATTATTATTTTTTTTTTGTGCTACATGAAGTCCCTTTTTTTTTTTTTTTTTTTTAGAATTTCGCCTATGTAATGCATGATGTTATGATGCAAAGTGCGGATGATGAGGATGCTTTTTCATATTATTTTCATAAAGAAAAATATTTACAGGTAGTGGTTTGAAAAATTTAGGGCAGTATACCCTATTGCCACCTCATATAGGTATTTATGAAAGAGGAGGAAAAATATATTCTTTTGTTTTTTTTTTTTCAAAAATTGTTGAAGGAAAAGAACTAAGCTAGATGTAATAATGCAACACACAATTTTGGAAAAGCCCTCAGTGACTGAAAAGGGGTGAGACCTACGATCTAGGGCAATTTAAAGGGTAATCCTCCCATGTAGCTCTATTCACTCTCTCACAAGGCCACTGAGCCACACCCACTTTCACAAAATTCCCACAAATGCAAAGAAATCACAGGTGTGAGGCATCATGAAAGAGCACAACTCGGTTGAAACTTTCGCAAGTAGCCAAACTGACAAAGGTCCTGGATGGGCTCTCACTACTCGAATCCACTCTCCTAAATTTTGCGCACACTGGTTATGGTCCCACTCAAAACATGTAATCACAAGGTATAAGTGTAGTGTGTGTTAAGGGCATTTTCCCTAGACTACCCCACCAAATGAAAACCAGAGAGTCCAGACGGTAACAGCAAGTAATAACATGTTCGACTACCCTAGGGTTCAATATCGATCCAATATAAACTAGCATAGGGTTCCAACAACATTGCACCTCTTACTTTAAGAAATGGAGTGAGAAGAGGGAACATGATAAGAGAGGAAATGCGTGAGCTTACCTCAAGAAAGGGAGCGAAGAAGAAGGGATCATGGGGATTGGAAGAATGCATGGGCATAAGCAATAAAAGTACAGGAGTAGAAAAGGAGATAGGGAACAAACATAGAAGAAGACAAATGTATATGCCTACAATCAATGATAAGAAAGAAAGGAAAAAAGAATGAAGGCAAACAAGGTATTAGTCAAATCAACAATACATTAAACCACACATTTTAATTAGTTAGGCTTGACCCTCGTCTTTTAAAAAAAATCCCCAGTGGAGTCGCCAGCTGTTGCACCCCGAAAAATACGGTTTGGGTTTCTCAATGTACAACGTGGGAAAATTTATGAAGTCGCCACCAATATTTTAATTTTAAGACCAAAACATTGAAAAAAGGTCTTTTGAACAAAGCGGATGGTCTTTTGAGACTAGAGATATAGGTTCGGGGGTCGATTACGTGCGGGGAAGGTGTTAGCACCCCACGCGTCCTCTCTACTGAGAGGGAACCTTTAATTAAGTGTGTGGTTTTAACGTTTGATTTGAAAAATACCTAGATTTGCCTATTTATTTCTTGTTTGATGCGAATGGAAAAACTTAATAAAAATTTTATTTTTGGGGCTTGACGAGAATTGGCTTCTCGCTCCTACGATATCTCTAGTGCGATGGAGAATTCAAAGCTACGTAGTTCTATGTTGTCATGAAAAGGGTTTTTGTTTTTATCTTTTTAGTGAGTTTTCAAATAGATTTGAGTATTCAAATAATGATTAAACTAACAAAGGTTATGGGTAATCACCGCTAAGTACTCTTGAAAAATGGGAGTCACCACCACTAGTCGAGTGAACAAAGGTTCTCGATTGATCATTAGTAGTAACTTCGTTTTCATTTGTTCTTTTGAAAATGGTTTTTAAAAGAAGATTGATTGGCACGAATGATCAAACTAACAGAGGTTATGGGTGATCACCGCTTTATTGTTCTTTTGGGAAAAGACATCGCCACCGATGGCTAGACGAACAAAGGTTCTGATTAGCCACTAGCAACAATGGGTTTGAAAATGATTTTTTTTTGTTTGTTTTATGAAAATGACTTTTGTTTATTGCGCTTGACGAGAACGGGACTCGCTCCTACGTATCCCAAATGGGAATCAAAGCGACGTAGTTCTGACTTTAAGATGAAAATGTTTCGAAAGGGTTTTGGAGAAGGGAAGAGCTTTCATAATGATCAAGCAAGCAAATGCTTTGAGTGATCATTACTAATAACTCATGATAGCGTTCATGACAATCAAACAAGCCAAGGCTTTGGGTGATAGTCACTAATAACTTGTGTTAATTAGAAAAGAGTTTGAATGATTTTTGGGGGAAAAGGGTGAAGTTATTATCAATGATTGGTTACAAACTTCAGGCGCATTCAATAATCAAATAATCGTGCATATGTCATACATCAACTAAGATTAAACATGCCGATACAATCGAGATTCAATTGTCAAGGATGCAAGGTGAAATTCCTCAAAACAGATGTGTGTGTGTGAGGAGAAATGCATTTACCCTAATGACTCTATGCTACAACAGTCATGCAGGCTTACGTCTTCATTAGGAGGTCATACATGTTGAGGGAACGACACACAGTTAAGTCAAGACAATTTAAGTAGCATCGAAAACAAGTAAACAATTGATTATAGGCATAGAATGATCTTAGTTAAATTAATGACATGTGAGCAACGATTTCTTAATAATATGAACTAAGAGAAATTGCATAAAGGCTAAAGTAAGTCTATCATTTGCAATACCTCACGAACCCTAGACCCTAAACATACAATCTCATTTATTATTCACCAAGAAATTAAAAGGGGAAGGTTGAATCACACAGAGCAATCCTCTCACTTTGAGGAAAGTGCACAAGGCACTAGTGAGAGTCATATTGCTAGATCATCAACAAAAATAACATCTAAACACTAAAATGGAATACTAACAACAATATTAAACATCATCAAGCAAAGAACAACAACAAAATCAACTTGAAAATATTTTAATCATAAGTATGTGAACCAAAGGAAACATAGGTCTACATTTTATTTAAAACACAACACAGGCTGTAATCAAAACGTGGGGGGGTGTGATTAACAAACAGGTGTTAAAAAAAAAAGGGAACTTAAAGAAAGAAAGAAAAAAAAAGCAATGCAAGCCCACTGGGCTATAACCAAACGTCAAACAGAACAAAAAAAAAAAAAGAATCTAAGCTTAGATTACCCTCCCCTGCGCCGTCTCATCTTACTTCAACAGAGAGGGAAAGATTTGAGAAAGAGAGAAAGGGAGAGAGGCAGACCGAGAGAATGAGAGAGAGAGAGTACCACGCGAGAGAGGGAGAGATGAACGGTGCGAGAACGACGCGACGGCGACGGTGGTGGGATGCTCACGGTGGTCTGAGCGGCGCGCGACGGAGAGGCGACGATGAGGAAGGAAGGTCGCGAATGGTGGTTCGGTTTGGGGTGAGAGAGAAAAACGAAGATGAGGGCTGAGATGGCGGTGGTTTGCGACGGCGAAGGCGGCGGCCGCGTGCGGTTTCTGTTGGAGAAGACGATGTGTGGTTGCGTTTGTTTGAGGTTGTTGGTTGTGGTGGTTGTGAGCTTGCAGGGGGGTGGTGGTTGTGTTTGTTTCAGGTTGTTGGTTGACGTGAGGTTTTATCTTCACAGGAAAGGGAAGACGGAGGTGAGCTTGCTGGGCCTCAATGAATATTGAGAAGCAGTGCAAAACTACTGCAAATCTGTGTCTATTTTTTCTTCTCTGCTGTTTTTTTCGTCCCCTCTCACTGTTCTCTGTTTGTGTGATTTTTTGTCTGTGTTTGTGTATGCTGGTTTGTGTTTTTCCCTCAGTTACGTGTGCTTCTCAGTGTATGCATTCTCTGTTGTGTGTTTTTTTTTTTTCCTTATGCTTGCTCTGTGAAGTTGTATTAATAGTGCCCTTATTGTGGTGTAGGTGAGGCATTTGAGCAGGGAAAAATTTCTCATGGGAGACCAAACTGAAAATGCAGGCAGCAAGGGGGAGGTGGTGCTGCAAAACCTGCAGTGTTTTTTCTCAAAATGTGAAAGAGCCAAAGAGACAAGGTGAAAGAGGTTGAGCATGTAGCTCAAAATAGCTTCCAGCAACTTCCCTCTGCCCAGCAACATCAACGTCCATACTTTGTTATTTTTTTGTTTGACTTTTTCTCTTTCTTTTTTCTTTTTTTTTGATGTGTAACATGTAATTTTGTGTTATAATGAAAAAATGGATTTAGACAAGCTTAATTATTTGACTGTATAGAGATAACAATAATTAATAAGATAAACACGCGTACACGACGAGACACGAGCGCGCGCGTGCGACAAGAATCACAACGCGCACACAATTAGAAACGACACGCACACGCGATGAGAATTTGAAACCTACACAATGAGACACGTATTTTGGGGTTTTCTGGAAACGAGAAAAAAAATGCTCGTTAAAATTGAGCGTTTACAAAAATACAATTTTATTTGATTTTCAACTAGTCGGACAAAATTGGGGTATGACAATCTCAATCATTAATGAAATATTATACTATATCCAACAATCAATTTAGTTATTCATTCGCGAGAGACTTAATTTATCTCCTACCCAATTTAAGAGATTGGTCTTTATAATTGCGTACAAAGAATACTCATTTATTTATTTATTAATAATAAAAAAAAGTCAAACCAGGGTCAAACAGCCGCACTCACAGTCTCACCGTAGCTACGCTTCCATTGACCTTTCCATTGATTTTGCAAGAACAGCAGATAACAGGAATTGTGGCGTGCGTTTCAACAGAGATATGAGTTCTATAGATAATGATCCATCGCTTGTGGAAGAGGCTCTTCTTCAGGTTCCCCTTCCCCCTCTATCTTTATCCATCTTCTCCTATCCACTTGATGTTCAATTATACTCTTTATTTACTATCCATTACTGTGCTTTTCCCCTTTCATATGAAATTGATAGTTAAACATTAAATATTTCATATAATCATTGGCATTGCCTTTCTAAATTACTTCATGTATCAATGCTTGAGAAGAAGTGGTATTTTTCTCTATGATGAATGAATAATTGGTTATTTTGTATCTAAAGGATGACGAGACAAGACAATACACAGGAGATGGTTCAGTTGACTTTAAAGGGAGACCTGTTCTTAAGCAAAACACTGGCAATTGGAAAGCATGCCCATTTATACTAGGTAAGTAATTACTTAGCTTTTTCATTTCTCTTATGTATCAAGTAACTTCTGTGTGTGTAACATTTTTATGCAATATATGAATCACAGGCAATGAGTGCTGCGAACGATTGGCATACTATGGCATTGCGAAAAATCTTGTTACCTATCTCACCCGCAAACTACATGAAGGAAATGTCACTGCTGCAAGAAATGTCACTACCTGGCAAGGCACTTGTTATCTTACACCTCTCATTGGAGCGGTTCTCGCAGATTCTTACTGGGGGCGATACTGGACAATTGCTGTTTTCTCCGCAGTTTATTTCATCGTAATGACAGACTAATAGGGATCTATTCCCATAATCATTGTCCTCATACATCTCATTCTTAATATACTGTTGGGCCTAGCAATATAGTAATACAATTTCTTAGAGAGTTTAAGCAAAATATATATTATATGCTTGCATTGTGCCAAGGTTTCATCCTTGCATAAGTTTTATGCCCAAAGTCAAGGGATATGCAGTATACATCATTCTGCAAATTTTTTTGTTTTTGTTACAAAAGACATTAATTTTCAAATATGGTGAAAAAAATGATATTTAACCGTTTCTACTTTTGTTTTTGTTGGGAATACAATTTATTTTAAACATGTCCTACTAATCAATTTCTTTTAAACATGTCAAACAAATTTGGAAAAGTTGGAATCTGAAGACCTGTTTTTAGTGTACTATGATCCTTTGATATGCTTTGTTGTTTGACTATCTATAGTTATACTTACATGTTTTAATCTTTAAGATAACTTTTTATGCAGGGGATGTGTACATTGACTCTTTCTGCATCTCTTCCAGTATTGAAGCCGACTGAGTGTCTGGGTTCCGTATGCCCTCCAGCTACTCCTGCACAATATGTTGTGTTCTTCTTTGGTCTCTACCTGATTGCACTTGGGACTGGTGGTATTAAACCATGTGTGTCATCTTTTGGGGCAGATCAGTTTGATGATACTGATCCAAAGGAAAGGATAAAGAAGGGATCTTTTTTCAACTGGTTTTACTTTTCTATCAACATAGGTGCCCTGATATCAAGCACTTTTATTGTTTGGATTCAAGAAAATGCAGGTTGGGGTATTGGATTTGGCATTCCTGCTTTATTTATGGGACTAGCTATTGGAAGCTTCTTTTTAGGCACACCCCTCTACAGATTTCAAAAACCCGGGGGAAGCCCTATTACAAGAATGTTCCAGGTTGTAGCAGCATCATTCCGGAAGCGAAATCTGGCTGTCCCTAACAACAGTAGTCTCCTATATGAGACACCAGACAAGACATCTGCAATTGAAGGAAGTCGGAAACTGAAGCATAGTGATGATCTAAGGTTATTATTTTGTTTACTTTGAGTTTACTGTTCTAGTGTTATTATATTTGGTCACAATATAGTCTTTTGATATTGTCTATTAAGAGGCTGTGTGTTCTCCATTTCTCTTGTTTTTATGAAGGTGTCTTGACAGAGCAGCTGTAGTGTCTGATGCTGAGAGAAAAAATGGTGACTATTCTAACCCATGGAGACTTTGTACTGTGACACAGGTGGAGGAATTGAAAATCTTGATCCGAATGTTTCCAATTTGGGCTGCTGGAATCGTTTTTTCAGCTGTGTATGCCCAGCTGTCAACATTGTTTGTGGAACAAGGAACAATGATGGACAAAAGTATTGGTTCCTTCAACATTCCTCCAGCTTCCCTCTCGAGTTTCGATATAATAAGTGTTATTTTCTGGGTTCCAGTCTATGACAGGGTTATAGTTCCGATTGCAAGGAAATTTACTGGCAAAGAAAGGGGCTTTTCAGAGTTGCAGAGAATGGGAATTGGCCTTTTTATTTCTATCCTGTGCATGATAGCAGCTGCTGTTGTGGAAATTAAGCGTCTGCAACTTGCGAAAGAGCTTGACCTTGTTGATAAACCTGCTGCTGTACCCCTTAGTATATTTTTGCAAATCCCTCAGTATTTCTTATTTGGGGCAGCAGAGGTATTCACATTCGTGGGGCAGCTCGAGTTCTTCTACGACCAATCTCCAGATGCTATGCGAAGTTTATGCAGTGCATTGTCACTTATGACTACTTCATTGGGGAATTACTTGAGCTCTTTCATTCTCACTTTGGTAACTTACTTCACTACACGAGGCGGAAATCCTGGATGGATTCCGGATAACTTGAACAAAGGTCATCTCGATTACTTTTTCTGGCTTTTAGCTGGACTTAGCTTCTTAAATATGTTGGTGTACATAGTTTCTGCTAAAAGGTACAAGCAGAAGAAGGCTTCTTAAGATTTTTCAAGCATTTATTAAAAGTGGAACCACCTTATGATGTTTCCTTCTGTCATTGTCGTGATTGTTCTGTATGTAATGTATATGGCTATTTGTAGAAGTTCAAGAATCATATCTAAACTGTTTTCCATTGATTGATTGTAAATGTACAGAGACTGAGTTTTATATATACCCAGTTTTTACAAGACTTAGTGAGTAACTGAATTACTAATTTACAACAAACTAATGTAACTGAATTCTAACAGACTAACTAATCATAACTAACTGAAACAGTTTAACAGCACTATATTGGACTGTACAGTGACTCACTGTACAGTAAATACATTGTGAAATATCAACTAAGTGACTCTATCTATCACTATTCTGTAATTATGTACTTTTACATAATACAATTACTGTGGAAAAACATTCAAAACTAATGGAATACATTGTTGTCAAATAAGTATCTTACATCAAATCCAGGATCACAAAACAAATAATAAAATATGCTTCATGATTTGAAAAATAATTAAATAAATAAATAAATAAATAAAGTAAATATGGTTAAGGCTCCACTTTGGATGTAGTTAGAAAAAAATATATGCCAAATATGGTTAGAGAAAATATTAACACTAACTGGCTAAGCAGCTATCATTTTCTGAAGCTTCTTGGATTCTTGAGCAATGATTTCCCTGTGTGAATATCTAATGCTGCCTTCTTGACCCCTGTGTCAACCAAGGCCTTCTCATCCTTGATGTTGGGGTGAAGTTTATGAAGCTCATGCATCGCATTTTTTATATCATGCATGAGGCGTTCAACAAGTGTACGTGACAAGTCAGCTCTGATTACTACACGGAGCACTTTAATGTGCTGAGCACCAGGTGGCATTGTATAAGCCGGCACGACCCAACCGTGGCGGCGCAACATCTCTGATATCTTGAACTCATCGAACTGCCTTCTGTCCTTGAGAGAGAATGCTACCATAGGAACACCATTGTCTTTTGAGAGTATGTTAAAGTATCCTGTTTCTTCCAAGTGTTCCTTCAACACCATGGCATTTTCTCTGCAGTTCTCCATTATACTTGTGTACCCCTGGTGAGTCAAATCAAAGGACATGCATATAAGTTAATTCAATTGTCAAATGTTTCTTAGAAATTTGGTATAATGATTATGCTATTTTATGGTATAAAATGGGATTAGATAATTGACAGTTATTTGTTATAAAATATTGTAGTAATGAATAAGGTATATACTAACCTCTTGACCAAGGCGAATTAGCTGATAATATTGAGCAATGATCTGACTAGAACCTGCAAGTGGTGGGCCAATTTTAGGATCTATGATGAGTAATTTACTGTAGCTATGTGGTGTAAGTAAAAGTAATCAAATTAAGGATCGAGAAATGTGGTTTTAAATCACCTTTAGAAAAATTAAGGGTGAAGGTGGGCTGTTCAGCTCCAAGGTAGTTAATATGGAAGATAAGGTCTTGTGGCAAATCTTCCTTGTTCCTCCATATAACCCAACCAATTCCAGCATAAACAAGACCATACTTATGGCCACTAACATTTATGCTCTTCACCAATGGGAGTCTGAAATCCCACTCTAGCTGTGGATAAAGGAAAGGAGCAACAAATCCACCACTAGCAGCATCAACATGAATAGGTGTATTCCATCTATAATATATAATGTGACAATAGTGATCAGCACATGTACATATATACATGTATATGATTGAATAGGTTAAAATAGCTAATGATTATTACTTACCCAGTTTGGTTATTTTTTTCTAACAACAGGTCATTTAAGAGCTTAACATCCTCAAATTCTCCATTATAAGTTGAACCTAAGATTGCAGCCACACAAATTGTGTTTTCATCCACCATCTCAACAGCCTTGGCAGGATCCATCACATAGTTTCCTTCTCTCACTTCCACTACCCTCAACTCCACATCAAAATACCTTGCAAATTTCTCCCAACACACCTATATATATGCAAAATTGATGTCAGTCCTTAGGAGCAATTTTTGCATTAGCCAACACTGAGTTTGTCTGCTACGGAAGTCGAACCCGAGAGCAATGAGTCGACCCCTCGTGTCTCAGAGTAGCTAATGCCACTGAGTCAACAGTGTTGGTTAGTAATTCTATATCTTTAAGTCACTTCACTGACATATATAATTGATTGATTTTGAGCATCAAAACTAGAAACAATCACAAAATATATACCTGCACATTTGAACCAGTGACTATGTTAGGGTTATCATAAGGCTTTCCCTCAGCCTTGCGTTTCTTCTGCCATTTCTTCTTGAATGCTAGGCCTGCCAGCATTATTGCCTCAGATGATCCAACTGTTCCCGCACCTATCGCACTCTCATTTTCTCCAATTTCGGCATTGAACAAACTCGCTATCATGTTCACACATCGATTCTGTTTGCAAATTAAACCAGCAAAAACAAAAGAAATATCAATATGATTGATCACTTTCTTTCATATTACAAAAAGAAAACTCTTGTTCATATACTCTGTATAGGTTAGATACATCAGTTATTCAATGAACCTAAAACTGTATTTTTTGCTTATAAATAGGTCCAGAGAAGTATTATATAGGAGATGGTGAATGAGAAAGAGAAAGGGTAGGTATGTACGTGAAGATCAGTGGTAGCGGGATATTCATCCATGTTGACGTAGTTCTTGTTCATGGATTCCATGATGAGCTTGTTGCATTCATCCTCCATGGAAGTGGTGACAAAGGAAGCTAAGTTGAGCTTTGGATTTGCATCTAGCTTCAACTCATCGTGTATGTTCTGGTACGCAGCTTCCTTTGCCATCGATCTCTTCGGCATGCTCAACCTCGGAAGAGAGCACGTGGTGGAACGAGGAGGACACAAGTTAGAGTGATGTTGATGAAGAAAGAGACCAGACTCAGAAGCTGGTTTTGGAATAACCATGCTGAACTGCATTATTTGCATATATGTTGCTGATCTTATAGACAAGCAAGAGTTTATGCAGATTAAGACAGAAAAGTTGGTAAGGTAAGGTGTTACTTAATTTCTTTTGTTGTATGTTTTTTTAGATGTTTGATTTGATCAGGAATGAATTGAAGACCAAAGTTTGTGGTATTTATATATGGTGATGGTAGGTGAAAAGGGGAGAACGTTCTTTGCCTTTGAAAGTTGACAAAGCCACTTCATTATTTTATTTTTTTATTTTTAGCACATCTCCAATTTTATATATATATATATATATATATATATATATATATATATATATATATATATATATATATATGCAGAGAAGTACACGATATATGGATTGACATTTATTTAATTTGCTGCATCTCTGACTGTACTCTGTTTCAACTTCATTTGTTTAATATACTTTGACTTCTATATATCTATATGGTCTAGATAGGACTACCTGAAAATCTCATTTGTTTACCAATATTTTCTTTTGATATACAAAAAGGAAAGTTAAAACCAAAACTGATTTTTGATATGGTCGAAGTCCTAATAAGAATTAGGTATTAAACCGCGTTGTTAGATTCTGAATTCTACTTTTGGCATACCAAATTCAAATAAGTTAAGAATAAAAAAATACATTTCCTATGTTTTGTGCTTTAACTGCAAAGAATAGTAAGGCAACGTTTTACATAGACAAATATATATACATTTTTGTGTGCGGATCAATTGACTATTCGAGTCAACGAGAATATGGTAAGCTCTTGGATCATGTCTCCAAGAGTTCAACAGAAGAAGGTTGAAAAGGTCAATCAAATGACAGGTCACAAATATGAATTGGACTGGAGTTCATTAATATGGCAATAAAGTTCCTCAATGGTCAACAAATATGAAGAGGTTTTGACACACCCTTAAGATGTGAGGTGCTCTCCTGACCTATATAGCACAGTTCCTAATGATCGATGTACACACTTTATATTTTTTAATATTAGTATTCAATAAGCACTCAATCACTTCAATCCACCACCTTCAAAAAAAAATTAAATAGATCTCACAAATAATTATACATCACACCAACATAGTATAACACAAGTGGTAAATACTTGGGCTCCTTAACCATTTGGTCAAGGTTTGATCCTTGATCGGTGCCAATGGGAAAATATCTGGTGAGAGAGATCAATCCCTTAAATGGATATCAGTACTTTGGGAGATTAGTCTCTGCAGTTGTGCACGCAAAGAATACCTCGGTTTAACTAAAATAACTACACATCATTATCTTTTCAACAAATAACTCACATCATTTCAAATAGGACCTACATAAAGTAAGAAAGAGAATCGATGCTTATATAAGCACCTATTTAACATGATGCTAAATAAGAAAAGATATGATAAGCATCCACCATTGTGGATGCTTAAATCTTATATCCAAACATCATGGTGTAAAATGCCGACATTACCCTTTAAGGAAGACTCAAATGACATGCCTTCTTTTGTTTGTAACGTCTAGCATAGAAAATGTACACCAACAAATTTAAGAAACTTAGTCCTGCTAGAAGCCAGAAAAAGTAGTCAAGATGACCCTTATTCAAATTATTTCTTATCCATCCACCATTTCCATCTTTTGTTGTAAGGTGATCAACAATAATAAGAATCAAAGAGCTCATATAATTCCCCAATGAATTTGTTAAAAGTGCCAATGCACTACAAAAACTTCTCATGCCTTCTGGTGCTTGCTCATAGAAAAACTCATGTTGTCCAACAAATGTGAATACCTCAGCAGCACCAAGCAAGAAATATTGAGGTATTTGCCATAATATACTCAATGGTACACTTACTTTTTCATCAACCAATCCAAAGTCTTTAGCCATTTGTAACCTTTTGCTCTCTACTAAAGCAGCAGCTGACATGCAAATAATAGAGAGAAACAAGCCAATTCCCATTCTTTGCAATTCTGAGAAGCCTCTTACATTGCTAGTGAATTTCCTTGCAATTGGAACAATGCCTCTATCATAAATAGGAACCCAAATAATAACAGCAATGATGTTAAAAGTTGAAAGAGATGCTGCAGGAATCTTCAAAGAACCAATATTTGTATCCATCATTTTCCCTTGTCCAACAAACAATGAAGACATTTGAGCATAAACAGCAGAGAAGATGATTCCTGATGCCCATATTGGAAACATGCGGATCAAAATCTTCAACTCTTCCACCTGTGTTACTGTGCAAAGCCTCCATGGATTAGTTACTCCAAGGCTCTCTTTTTCTACATCTGATATCACTGCAGCTTTATCAAGAAACCTGAACAAACTAGAGCTTAGCATTGTTTCTTAAAGGTACAAAATATGTGTCAACAAATACTACCTCTGGTCCACTTTATAACAGACAATGCAGATTTTGGTACATTGAAAATAACTGATGTATCTGGTATATAAATATAAGCCAGATATATTCAAATATATCAAAAACTGCATCGTCTCTTTTAATTCAATATGATATAATTACCTAAGTTCATCACTATGCTCTAGTCTAGGACTTTCTTCAAAGAGGAGACAACTGTCATGGGGAACCTCCAATTTCCACTTCCTTAGAGCAGCTACAATCACCTGACAAATTCTTGTAAGAGGACTACCTCCTGGTCTCTGAATTCTATATCTTGGTGTACCCAAAAAGAAAATTATGATTGCAATACCAATAGAGAATGCAGTAATTCCATATCCAAGACCCCACCCAACATTTTCTTCAGTCCAAACCAATATAGTGACTGATATAAGTGCACCAATGTTACTAGTGAAATAATTCCAATTAAAGAATGAGCCTTTTCTTGATTTTTCTTTATGATCTGTATCATCAAATTGATCTGCTCCAAAGGGCCAAATACATGGCTTGACCCCACCAGTCCCTAGTGCAATCAATAAGAGTCCAAGGTAGAATACAACACTTTGAACTAAAGTTGCTGTTGGGCAGACATTTTTCACACATTCCATTGGCTTCAATGCTGATATGGTTGCTGAAAGAATCAATATGCAGATTCCCTATAAACAATTGATAAACAAATAAACAATTAATAAAGGAAGAGACAATTAAACAATTATATCTGCATACTACTGAATCCATGTGGTTGAATATGAGAAAAATTGTAAGTCATAAATTTAGTGTTTACAATGAGATAGATTCCATAGAAGACTGCAATAGTCCAGTATCTTCCCCAATAAGCATCAGCAAAAAAAGATCCAATGAGAGGTGTAAGGTAGCAAGTTCCTTGAAAAGTGGTAACGTTTCTTGCAGCAGAAACAAGCGGTTTATGTAGTTTTGTGGTGAGATAAGTGACAAGATTTGAGGCAATACCATAATATGCCAAACGTTCACAGAAAAATGTACCTGTATCATATATAGTAGATATGTCAAACAAAAACTACAATATAAGAAAAAACTTAGGTTCGGTTGGTTCTGTTTCCAATCACACACGTGGATTTGTTATTAATATTATTCATTATCTTTTAGTTATTTTTTTTTTAAAACTAAATCGCATATCATGGTGTGATTGGAAAACAGCATCAACTACACTTATATAGAACCGCACATAAGTTTCGTCCTCGAATATATCCCACAACACAACACAAGAGAAACACATAGAATAGCTTATCATCACCTAAAATAAAAGAGCAAGCTTTCCACGTCCCAGTTTTCCTCTTGAGTGCAAGTTGTCCCTTTATGTTTACTGAACCATCTCCTGTGTGACTGTGAATAGGGCTGGACTGAGGTCGAGAATGGTCAGAGTCGGGTTGAATAGTGTTCATCGGAAAAACAACCAAAGACTGTGAAGTAGCATCCATTTTTGTCTAGTGAGAGCCCTCACTATCGGCGGTTCAATGGTTGGCGCGGTTCGGATGGATTGATCCGGGTGGTGAATGAGACTACACTTGAAGAGTCTGAATCATTTATGGACTTTCTTTAAAAATGTGAGTCTAACGAAATAAGAAGCAAACCCCTACATCACATAAACCAATGAATGACATTGAAATTAACTATTTTTGTTTATTAAGGCAAAAAGTTTAACTTCATTACTAAAATTAATTTTTTCATTCGATGATGATTTATACGCCTAATATTTTAAATAGTGTTGAATGAAAATTGTAAAAAAGGGTCAACATTGCTAATATTTTGAGACTTAACCAACCAAATTTGGGAAAAAAATTTAAAACCAAATTGAAATTTGAAATTAAGTTAAGAGATTTCGGGAATAATTTTGTCAAAATTTTATTAAACTAAAATAAACTTTTTGTCTTTTATCTTTTATAGTTTTTTTCGTTTTCATCATTTATATTTTGAAATATTCGTTTATGTTATTTATCTTTTCAAAGTTAATTAAAATAGACACTTAACAAAAAAACCATTTTAGTTAACTTTGAAAAGATAAAGGATGTAAACAAACATTTTTAAAAAAATAGAAAACGAAAACGAAAAAAGTGTGAAAACTAAATGACAAAAAAATATTTTAGCCTTTTTATTATTTTGGCAAAAACAAAGTTGAAGAAGGTTGGTTCATCTCATAGCAGTGTATTCAATTAACAATCACAAACTGACTTAAACAAATAGTTAGAAAATTAGAGAACATAAGTAAAGTTGAACTGGTTATACGAGCTCATCAGTGATTATTAAACTGAAAAATGAATCTTAATGTATGGATAAATATGGAAAGAGAGGAAATTAAATGGGAACCTGAAGAAGAGTCTCTTCCACAAGCTATGGATCATTGTCTATGGAACCCATATTTCATATGATACAATTCTCTGTATCTCTCTTATATATATGTCCTTTTAAATGGAAGGAGTGAGAGAGCTATTGCAATTTATTTATTTATGAATAATAATATGTGTGTTGGAAGAAGTTGCATCTATTCATGGTAAGTTGACAAAGAATTATTTTTTGACAGGAATGTTGACAAGGAATATTTTTTGACAGGAATGTTGACAAAGAATTTAAAAAGTAGAATATAATAAAGGAGTGTTCCATTTCCCATTTCCTTGCATGACCTTTTGCACGCTGTTGTGTCAAAATACTTGTTGCATTTTCAAATATAAGGTATTAACAAGCGAAATAGTACCCTTTTCTTTTTACGAAACTAGCGAAATAGTACCCTTTTTTCACAAAGCATTCTTATCTTTCTTGCAAAAATCTCTAGTAACATTTAGGATTTTCTTTTCAATGTTTTTAAATCGGTCCATGATGGAATATTAGGCACAAACATTTCTCCCAATGAATTGGTTTAACTTTAGCAGAATTATAAAGGAGTTTTTGATCACCGGTACCATACGAACCCTAAGATAAGTTTCACTAAGAAGCAAACCAGCCAAATTGCTCACAATTTAGCTAGAGCATCTAAGTCTTATGTGATGAGATCTAACATGATCTCTAAGATTTGGGATCTAGAAAATTGGCAAAACAACAATTTCTCACAACAAACTCATGAACAAAACTCAACAACACAAAAGGAAAAGACACAAATTTACTTGAAAAGGAGAAAAAATACCAAATGTGGAGAAGATAGGAATGGAAATGGAGAAGGAAGTCCACCACTTCTTCCTTGGGAAGAGATGATAAGGACAACACTATCCTTGAGCTCTCATAGCCTCAAGGTTGTGTGCTCAAGGTTCTCATCTCAAGAAACCTTGGAGAATCTATGATGAACCTCACTACACTAGCAATAGAGTCTAGCTCTCACCTTTCTCTTAGGTCTCATGGCTCGCTCTCAACAATTGCTCAAATGTGAAAAGTGATTTCATTCCACTACAAGAAAAACTAAAATTACAAGGCATAACTTTCTGGCGGATTTTAATCCCCCAGAAACTTTCCGGCGGATTTGGTACTTTTTGGGGGATTTAATCCGCCAGAAACGTTGTGGCGGATTTTTGACATTTGTGGCGGAATTTTTGACATTTTTGGCGGATCACAGAGTAGGAGAAAACAGGACAGGGAAAAAAAATTAGTTCCGCCGAAACGGACACTAATTCCGTCGAAAACTGCAAAGAAAAAAAGGTGTCTGATTTGAAATTTTGGAATCCGCCGAAAATGACACCCAATCACTTGAAAAGGGCGCGCTCGTTGAACGAGTCTAATTCCGCCGAAAACATGTTAATTCCGCCGAAAACAATTCTTTCTTTAAAACCTCTCTCTGACGCAATTCTTTCTTTCACGGAAGCAATTCTTTCTCTCTAAACCTCTCTCTGAGGTCTTTAAAACAACTTTAATTTTTTTCTACCCAACATCTCTCTCCTCTCTCTCACGTCTCCCACTCTCAAATCTCTTTGTTTTTTCTCAACAACACCATTTCCCCTTTTTCTCGCCACTCTATTCTCAATTTTTCTCAACAACACCACTTATTCACCTTCTCTCTGCTTTCTCTATGGTGTTTCTCTGCTTCAAGATCCTCCTATTTACCTTATCCTGCAATCGATCTCGCAAATAATGAAGAGCACCATTGATACATGATTTCATGTTTCTGGGTTGGTAGTGAATTTTTAGTGTTGATTTGAAGTTTTTTCATTGATTTGAAGTTTTTCTACTCCTCCTTGAAGATGGATGTATCTCGCATAAAATTATAAAATTATTACTTAAAAAAAAAGAATTAAAATTTATTTATTTATTACTTCCAGACTTTGGGTATGACTTAAATTTATTTTTTTTAAAAAAAATTAATTAATTTTCGGCGGATTAATGTAATTTCCATGGATTTTTAAATTTTAAAAAAATTTAATTATTTTCATGGAATGTTGTGTCATTTTCAGTGAATTTTAAAAAAAAAGATGTCATTTGCGGCGGATTTTCCCCCAAAAATGACAAAATTCCCCCGGAAAGTACCGGCGGAATTTCCGCCGAAAACACGTTGCCACCAACGTTTTACCGGCAGAAAAATCCGCCGAAAATGCACGTTTTTGCGGCGGAATTTGCTGTTTTTTGGCGGAAAAATCCGCCGAAAATGCACGTTTTTCTTGTAGTGTTCATCATCAAAATTCTAGGGTTTACATGGAGTGGAGATGTATTTATATGTTAGGGAAATTGGATCCTAGGCCCAACATACAAGTCCACTTAAAAGAAAGGAACAAGGCCCCAAGGCCACAAACTAACTACTAAGGCCAACATGGCTCAATTAAAAGTGTCTTACAATTTATTGACGGGTTTTTTTTTTGTACCCCCACCCTCTCCCCTTAAACCCCCACCCACACTGAAATTCCCAAATTGCCATTTGTTTTCTATATTTTTTTTTAAAAAAGGCTCATCGTATATATGTCATTTGGGACATATATACGATGTGTAATTTTAAGACATCGTATATATGCCCTGAAGAAGTATATACGATTGCCCGTTCTTAAAATTTTTTTCCCTAATTTGTTAAAAAAAAATTAACGGTCATGATTTCACTTTCAAAGTTGATCAACGGTGTAGATTGCACGACAAAATCAACGGTTGATAATCTTTTACTTCATCTATAAATACTCACTCCCACCATCACTATTTTCACACCAAAATTTCAACTTCCTCCTTCTCTAACACATCACAACTGAAGATGATGCAAACTTCGCTAATGTCATACTACGAGCCTTCTTCCCTCACTCTCGTTCATTCTAATATGGGGTTTGCTGATCATCAGGGCATCGTCTTGAAAGATGATGGTATAAGTTTCGATGGGAGAGATGTTGTATCGTGTAGGTTAAAACACAATATATCATTTCTTTGCTTCTTAAGCGTAAACTCTCGCGATGGTTCAACCAGAGAACGACGAGCATGAGATAATTCGTATCGTTTATCGGAAACCGGAATGGACTGATGGAGGTCTTCACTGGTCTGCCGTGGATGTCAACACCGAGGATGACCTCTGACAGATGATGTCCAATCATATTATCTTTAAATGGAAGAGTTACATTCATCTGTATGTAGAAACCAGAAGGACCGTCGCTGAGATCCTTCGTCGATTAACTCCACCAGCTCAGTAGTTTCTATTGTATTTTATTTTTATCTGTCTATTTTTATTCAAGTTGTTTATGTTTTATCGCTTGTGTAACTTTGTTTTATCGAATCAATGAAATCAAAAATTCATGGAAACTCGTAAAATAAATAAAACATCCGAAAAAAGTTAATAATAAAGTGCCAATATAATATGAAATACATCAAAAAACAAATAAAAAATCCCTAACGGCGTCCCCCTCGCCCCTCGTCCCGTCTGCCTAAGCTCCCCACCACGTCATCCGGTGCGCCATCCCCACTTTGACCTATGGAGTGTCCGATACGCCGGACTGCCATGCGCGATGTCGTCATCACGAATCCCCTTTCTACAAGCGGTCACAACCTCCCTCTATGCTGATACTCGGGAGGTGGGGGATGGTAATGAAGAGGTTGAGGATCGTACTGAGGATACTAAGGATGATACCGAGGAGTAGGCTGGGAATGATACTGAGAAACCGGTCTCCCTCTATGCCAATCCCCCCTGCTGCGTCTGCTGCAGGTAATCCCCAAGATAGAAAGCTCCAGCGGGCTGATACTGAGCTGCGTCATGGTCCTCAGGCTGATACTCAGCTGGCTCAGGCTGATACTCAGCTGGTTCAGCCTGTCTCTGTCTCCTCGCTGAAGCATGGAGCTGATTATGCCTCCGAGTCCTAGTACTCGGAGCAGTAGATGACTCCCCTCTCTCTCCGATAGGAGATACCTCGTGTCTCCCTCTATGCCTGCCGGACACTGCAAGTAAAGGAAAAGAAAATTAGTAAAAAAAAAAAATTAAATTGCTCATCGTATTTACATCAACAATGATGTATATACGATGCTTACTTTTGCTTGTCGTATATAGGATGTTCTGGGCGTATATGCGAGTGGTGAATTTCAGGCTAATCGTATATACGCCTTGACAGGGGTATATACGGTGAGTAAAAAGTTGCTCGTCGTATATAGGGTTCTGGTGGGGTATATACGATTGGTGGATTTCTGGGCTAATCGTATATACGTCTGTGTGGCGTATATGCGAGTGAAGGTGGTCAAACGTAGGTATGACCAATTATGTGAAGAAATAGTGATTTTGTAAACAAACAGGGGTATTTTGGTCTTTTCATATGCTGGGTGGGGGTTTAAGGGGAGAGGGTGGGGGTCCAAAAAAAAACCCTTTATTGACCTTTCATTTTTACTCTGGATGTATGGTTTGGGTCTGACTCATTGTTACTCTAAATTGAAATCATAGTCCATTTGACCAAAAAAAAAGGGTTTTTTTTTGGACCCCACCCCATCCCCATAAACCCCCACCCAATAACAAAAACCCCAAAATGCCCTTTCAAACTTAATTTTTTTAAAAAAAAAAAATCGTATATACCCCTTTGAGTACGTATATACGATGGCTATATTTTGTCCAATCGTATATATGTACTCAAAGGGGTATATACGATGCACTTTTTATTTTTTTTAATAATTTGTTTTAATTTTTATTACTAAAAGGCTACTAAAAATTCGTTAAATAGTCAAAACTACTCCAAAAAATTATAAAAACACCACTAAAAATCTAACAAAACCAAAATAAGGCTATACAAATTTTTTGGAGACTATGAAAAATTAAAAAAAATCGTAAAAAATAGTAAACGATGAAATTTGGGATTTTGAGGTTGTAGTCCCGTAAGAAGTCCCTTCTACGGGAGTCTTGATTCTTGATTTTTTTCTTATATAATGGCTGTGGTTTCATTACGATCGGAGTATGTTTCCCAAAAACCGATTTTTTAGCCTAAATTTGTTCGTTTTAACGAACTACACACAAAACCTATTTTTAGGACTTATATAATTTTTATTTGACTTAAAAAAATTTAAAAAAATACAATGGGGGTCGTATATACACCTGAGGGGGTATATATACGACCCTATTTTTTGCCCATCGTATATACACCTCCCAAGGCGTATATACGATTAAGGTGGGGGTTTTCCAATCGTATATACACCTTGGGGGTGTATATACGATGCCTAAATGCATAGGGTCGTATATATACCCCCCATGTGTATATACGATTGGTCAAAAATTTGTAAAAAAAATACGTTTTCAGAAGGGCATTTTGGGGTTTTCAGTGTGGGTGGGGGTTTATGGGGATGGGGTGGGGGTACAAAAAAAAACCCAAAAAAAAAGCCAACATGGCTCAATTAAAAGTGTCTTACAATTTATTGAAATAAAAACAAACCATAGAAAATACAAGAGTTGGTTATCTAGATATTCCCTACTATTTACATTTCGCCACCTTCAATGTGATGTGTTCTTGTCTTAATGATTAGGTTGAGCACATTGAAGTATATTCCATTGAATTCTTGTTGACTCTTTTTGGTATTTATCTTTATGATCTTCATCCAAGCTCCATGCATGTGGGCTCACATCATTATGCTACCATTCATAACTTCGATTATAATTCCTCTATGGTTCTATTTGACAAACCAAATCCGCTAACTTATAGCGGATTTGACCAGCAGACAGCGGATGAGAAAAATAAGAGTTGTTTGACAAGCAGTAGCAGACAGCGTTTCTGGAGTAGCTTATAGTGTTTTTTGAAACGTTACTCCAAGTAGCGTTTGACTTATAGCGTATACTGTCTCAGCTTTTTAGTCATTTTTATCCTTATTATTTTTGTAATATTCCTTCTCAGTCATTGGTTTTCAATAAAGTAAAATTCCAACTTCTATCCAGTTACATACTTTTGCATTTTTTTATCAATATTTTGTGAGTGCTCGTTGCTTTGTATGTCAACTACGTGACTTCACCGTTGCTTAATGTTTGTTACGTTTTATTCATTTCCTTTTCTACTTGGTGAAGGCTTTATTTTTTTTTTTTTTTTTTTTTAATAAAAGCTTTATATTATTTATGTAAGTTTCATCTTACGTCTTTTTTTTAGATAAGCAATAATTCATTGAAGAGAGCACAAGGAATGCCCAACCCTTACATCTTAATGTTTTATCGAATGCAATTAGAAATTAGAATGATTTTTTTCTGTCAGTAAATAGCATGATTTGATTTTATTCTAAGTAGGAGGAGAAATCACTATATACTAATCGGCTTGTCACTTGCGCGCGCAAGTGACATTTTTTTTTTGTCCTTTTTCTTTTCTTTTTTTTTTCTCTTTTTTCTTTTACTTTTTTTTTTGTTTTTTCTTCAATTTTTTGGTTTTGTTTTTTATGTTTTTCTTTTTTTTATTTTTTTTCCTATGTCATTTGTATACGCTTTTATCGACGACTTTCATAACGACTAATGTCTGTGAGGATTCTGGTACACACGAGTATTCGACTTTGTCAGTCTGTGTGGTTCTCCCCCATTAGTGTTTTTACTACATCTAAGATTTTTTTTCTTTTTTATATTTTATTGGGTGCTTTACAGTCTCAAAATTTTTTAATTGTTTAAATATGCAAATTTTCGGTGAAAAACGGTCCAGTGGTCCACACGTTTGACCATGAGTTTTTAAACAGATTTTATTTCCGTTTGTTTATTATTTATTTTTTCTTCTTTTACTTTTTTTTCCTATGTCATTGGTACGTAGTTTTCATCGACTTTGTCAACGATTAATTTACGTTAGAGAGTCTAGCTGACCACGAGTATCCGACTTTGTTGGTCCGTGTAGTTCTCCCCCAATAGAGTTTTTACCACATCCAAGGTTCTTTTTTTTTATTTATATTTTAAGAGGTACTTTACGGTCTTGAAAATTTTTGACGTTTAAATATGCAAATTTTCGGTGAAAAACGATTTAATTTCATGACAAAATACGTAATGTGTGATGCTAAACAATGTACTTTGGTGTAGTTGATGGGAAAAAAATTATTTTGTAACAAAATACGTAAAGTGAAATGTTAAGTGATGTGTTTAGGGGTAATTTAGGATTCAGAAAAAAAAATACAATTCTTCAAATACCAGAAGTTTCATCGTAAATAATCAGTGTGGTAAAAAATGATAATAAGTTTGTGATAAAATACGTAAAGTGCGATGCTGACAGTGTAGTTTAGGGTGGTTTAGGGTCCAAAATTTTTTTTGAAGTTCAAATACGTGAAGTTTATTCATCAATAATAGTTAAATGAAAAATAAAAAACAAATTGTGACAAACAACGTAAAGTGTGATTCTACGCAGTGTGTTTTGGGGTACTTTAGGGTCCAAAAGAAATTTTACATGTCAAATTTCGTGTTCTATTCTTTATTTTGATAATTTCACACCAACGAGTATTCAAAGCATACTTAAATTGGGTATTAGTTTTGAAACAAATACTTTGTTTTTAAATTATAATTAGTTATGATGTTTTTATTGTCTGTTACATGATGTATTAGTCCTTTGATTTCGTTCTTACGTGCTAACTATGTCTTTGTTGTAGTATATAACTAATGTAATATGTTACTTTGTTTAATAATAACTTTAATAGTAGTCAAATGTTTACATTATTTTTTGACTTGCTTTTTTGTCTTTGTTTTCCATCTCGTACACTGAGACTAACTTCCTCATGAAACAGACAACATGGTAGAACAACTTCAATTCTGATGCCTTTACAAAGAATAAGAATATGTTTCTAAATGCATTTGAATGTAGTTGCTTCAATTTTTTGGTTTTGTTTTTTATGTTTTTCTTTCTTTTATTTTTTTTTCCTATGTCATTTGTACACAGTTTTCATCGACTTTGTCAATGACTAATGTACGCTGAGGAGTCTGGCTGGCCACGAGTATTCGACTTTGTCAGTCTGTGTGGTTCTCCCCCATTAGTGTTTTTACTACATCTAAGATTCTTTTTGTTCTTTTTTATATTTTATTGGGTACTTTACAGTCTTGAAAATTTTTAATTGTTTAAATATGCAAAATTTCCGGTGAAAAACGGTTTAGTTTAATGACAAATATGTAATGTGTGATGCTAAACAATGTGCTCTGGTGTAGTTGAGGGGGGAAAAGATTATTTTGTAACAAAATGCGTAAAGTGAAATGTTAAGCGGTGTGTTTAGGGTTACTTTATGTAACAGCCTGGGTCCTTTTCTATCTTAGTAGGCTACCCAGCACTGTACATCACGACCTTCTCTACCCCCAAGTAGAGTTTTTGCTTTCTGTGGGAATCGAATCTTGTACCTTGGGACTCAAGTACAAGTTCAATGCATTCCCACTATCAATTGGGCTACTTTCGGATTTGTTTTTAAATTATAATTAGTTATGATGTTTTTATTGTCTCTTACATGATGTATCAGTCCTTTTGATTTTGTTCTTATGTGCTAACTATGTCTTTGTTGTAGTATATAACTAATGTAATATGTTACTTTGTTTAATAATAACTTTAATAGTAGTCAAATGTTTACATTATTTTTGACTTGCTTTTTGTCTTTATTTTCCTTCTCGCATAATCGAGACTAACTTCCTCATGAAACAGACAACATGGTAGAACAACTTCAGTTCTGATGCGTTTACAAAGAATAAGAATATGTTTCTAAATGCATTTGAATGTAGTTGCTTTGAGAAAATTTTGAATTCAGAGAAATCTCAATTCCTCATTTTCATAGTTCTCCTTCATGAAAAATAAAAGTTAATCTAAATCTATCAAAAATTGGTAAAAGTAAAGTAATAAAATCCATTTGACAACTAATTCAGTGAATTGATAATAACTTTGTATGTGGCTCTCTCCTTGAACACATTTTATTTAGTGATGTTTCCTCCTCTTTACCTTTTTCTCTCTCATTAAACCAAACTTAGGTAGGATCGATTTCCATTCTTTGTCTCCATTTTTCCTCTGTGAGTAATTTCATAATGATTATATATTAAATCCATGGAAATGTAATCGGAAGACATTAAAGGAAAGAAGAGAGAGTAAATTAAAGTCGATGTCTGATTCAAAGCCGCAATTAAAGCCTGGGAAATGAGTCAATGAGACGCAATTAACAAACGTTAACAACTCCTTTATAAGTCCCAGAAGGGTAGCTCACATGGTTGAGTGGAAGGGACATTGTTGGTGGAAAAACGTAGGCGTACGGGGTTCCAACCCCGCTCCCCTCTCCCCTCTAACAACTAACACACTAATTCCTAACCACTTTGTCTATCTAAAAAAAACAACTCCCTTATAAACATTCATAATACCAATTGACTATAGAGTCAAAATTTCCCCTCTCATAATATACAAGAGACAACACACCACAAATGTAGAAAAAAATTTGATGAATTGCGTAAAACAACTCCAGTTATGTTGCCTTTAAAAACAAATTAACTTTAAATCAAATTAAATATAGTCAACCCCGTGCATCGCACGGGTAATAAGGCTAGTTAGATCTAAGCCTACGTGTTTTTTATATAAGATCTAAGAATTAAGTGTTCACACAACTTTTAATTATGCGTACGATAAATAAATAAATTTAGTTATCAAGTAAATAAATAAATTAGATTATCATGAAATTTAAGTAAAAAATAAATTAGAATTTCAAACATATATATAAATTAGACTATTAAAATATAAATTTAAAAAATTTAATCAATAAATATCTTAATAATTAGTTTAATTATCACGAATTTATAGCAAAATAATTTATTCATATTTTATTTAATTAAATAAATTTAACTATTAATTAAATATGTCATTTTATATTTATCCGTTAGTTCAACCGCTAATTTACCAAACACTTCATTCGTCGTCAGCTAACTTATCCACTATCAGCTACTTTATCCGCTATCAGTTATAAGCTTTTCCGCTATCTAATAGTACTATTTTTACCAAACAGAGTCCATGTATCAATTATCAAATTTAATGAAATGAAATACTAAGTTTTTGTGTAAAAAGGAATTTTGTATTCATTTGATCCCTTAGGCAAACTGTCATTATTTTAAGAATTTGTTGATCAGCTGAAACGGATCCTGTGCTGTTGTGCAAACAAGTGCATCCTTATGCAGTTAGATCCGAGGGCCTCATCGATCATGATGACAAAAACCGTTTTATCGTATGGTTGAGATATTCTGCAATTTTAATAATAACTGCAGAGGATGACGGTGCATTACCAAAGAAAGGATAGGGAATCCCCTCTCCCATGGGTTTGCAACTTCGCTCACGTTACCTGTATCTTCTGTTCAACTTGCAACTTCCACCCATGAATTTCGATTGATTAAGCAAGCAACAATATCAAAAAAGCAAAAGAAACAACAATTGCGGCATGGTTGTTTTGAGCATTTCGAGGATTTAATTTATTATTATTATTCATAAATAAATTGCAACAACTCTCGCTCCGTCGATTTATAAGGACATACAGAGAGAGAGAGATATCATATGAGATATGGGTTCCGTAGATAATGATCCATCGCTTGTGGAAGAGGCTCTCCTTCAGGTTCTCCTTTTCCCTCTTTTTCTATCTTTATCCATTCCTTTTTCAGTTTAATCACTGACTTTGACTTTACCTACCTTCTCTAATTTTGTAATTAATTGTTTAATTCAGTTTGTGATTCTGAATTCAATACACTGCGCAATTATGAACCGACCTTCAGATTTAGTTTTGCCAAAATAATAAAAACTTATATAATGTTTCATCCAAAATATGCTTCACGTTTGTTATGTATGGGAATAACCGATGATTACTTGCACATACAAAATTGTGTGTTGGTTCGTTTTGCATGCAACAATTTGACAGTGCTTCCTCAATTGAAGTCCAAAAGGAATAAGATAAACTGTTTTTCTGTGAAATTAAGCTCTTCTTGTACTAGTTAATACAGTAAAAAAACAGCATGGTGTGATCAGATAACGACTTCACACCATGCTTGAACTCCTTAAATGGATATTAGTAGCCGGAGGGATTAGTGGTTGACTCCTGGCCAAGAGATACCCCGAGTTCACCCAAAGAAAGAAAGATAATAAAGTATAACTTTGTAAAAGGATTTAACGTAATTTTGTTATATAAAATATTCTGTACTTTTTAAGTTGTCACTCAAACAATCAAAGTCGCTCTGATCGATGACGATTCCTTTGTTTTTCTTTTTGTACTTCACTTGCTCATATATATAATATATCCCATTTAACCTTCTCACATGAGCTGGTTTCACTCTTATGTATTCTGTAGTGCTGGATTAAACACGATAATTGATCTATTTGAATATCTTTTGCTGTTATTTTTATGGCATTAGATTATCTTACCCGATTTGGTAAGAAAAATATTACTCAGCCAAATGTAGACGTTACAGCAATATCAACTACAGCATTTTGATGTTCAGATGTACTATGTAGTTAATTTTCCAATACCATGTTTGTCCTTTTTCCTATATACTTGATAGAATGATAGTTAAACGTAAATGTTGATCTTTCAGATTTAAATTGTGGAACAACAAATGTTTCATATAGTCCGTGCCTTTCTTGAGTCTTCCTGTTTGAACCCTTGAGAAAATTGATATTTTGCTCTATAATTAATTGTTGGTTATTTTATATCTGTAGGATGACGAGAGTAAGCTATACACAGGAGATGGCTCAGCTGACTTTAAAGGGAGACCTGTTCTTAAGCAGAATACTGGCACTTGGAAAGCTTGCCCATTTATCCTAGGTAACCTTTATCTTGCTCTTATGTATTAAAATGACCGTTTTTTCCCAAAATACAAAAATGATTTTTTACATTATGTGAAAAACACAGGCAACGAGTGCTGTGAACGTTTGGCATACTATGGCATTGCTACAAATCTTGTTACCTATCTTACCCACAAACTACATGAAGGAAATGCGTCTGCGGCAAGAAATGTCACCACTTGGCAAGGCACTTGTTACCTTGCACCTCTCATTGGAGCTATTCTTGCAGATTCTATCTGGGGACGATACTGGACAATTGCAATTTTCTCCATAATTTATTTCCTTGTAATTACAAACTAACATAGCCTTATTCTTCTAGTCAAATAATTCTCCACAAACATCTCTTTCATGATATACTTCTGGAAATTTCCTACTACACAATTTATTGTAGAGCTGAAGGAAAACAGTACATGCTTGCATTATCTGTGGTTTCATCTTTGCATAAAATCTGTTTGCACTGGCAAGGAATATGCATTCTACAGTATTCTGCATAATGTAATTTGTAATGGTGATAGGATGTTTTAGAACCATTTTTGTCTTGTTTATATGTGGAATTAAATTCTTTTACACATTTTATAATAATCAAATAGGAAATGGGGAAGGATGGAAGAAAAGTGAATATGGAAAAGGGAGTTTCCGAAGACCAGCTCTTATTGTACTACGATTCAAACTTCTTTTGATAGATTTCACTTGAGTACTGACTATAATTCTAAAATACATTCTCACATTTGGAAAGTTATAGAGTTAATATTAGGAAAAGTTGATGTTTGTATCAGCATGCTGGTATAGTGGTATTCTCATCATTTAGTTGTCTGCATCCTTTGCTTCTATATGCTTGTATATGCTTTATTTTGAAATGGTGTTTACATGTTTTATTCTTGTTACATTGCTGTTTCATGCAGGGGATGGGTACTTTGACTCTTTCTGCTTCTGTTCCAGCACTGAAGCCTGCCGAGTGTTTGGGCTCTGTCTGCCCCCCAGCTACTCCTGCACAATATGCTGTGTTCTTCTTTGGTCTCTACCTCATTGCACTTGGGACTGGTGGTATTAAACCTTGTGTGTCATCTTTCGGGGCAGATCAGTTTGATGATACTGATCCCCAGGAAAGGATTAAGAAGGGATCTTTTTTCAACTGGTTTTACTTCTCTATCAACATTGGGGCCCTTGTATCAAGCAGTTTAATTGTGTGGATTCAAGAAAATGCGGGCTGGGGTCTTGGATTTGGCATTCCAACTATATTTATGGGATTAGCTATCGGAAGCTTCTTTTTAGGCACACCCCTCTATAGGTTTCAAAAACCAGGTGGAAGCCCTATTACAAGAATGTGCCAGGTTGTGGTAGCATCTGTTAGGAAAAGGGATGTTAGTGTCCCTGAGGATAGTAGTCTCCTGTACGAGACACCAGATAAGAGCTCTGCAATTGAAGGAAGTCGGAAATTGGAGCATAGTGACGAACTAAGGTAATTGTTGTCTTACTTTGATTGTACTGTTATAGCCTTCTTAGTTTTCGACCTTTGGACACACTGTCAAAATAAAAGGAAAGGAGTATCCATTATGCATTTTAACTTTGTCTTAAAATTCTTCGTTAAGAGATTACAATGTCTTCCTACCAAATTCAAAACTGATTGTTTAAAGGTAGTCTAGTAACTCTAGTTTCAAATATGAGTGCTACTCAAAATTTTATTGATTAGAAGTTGTATATGTAGGGTCTGATTGGCCAGTCACAGCCTTGTTTGTCACACCTGATAAGGCATCATAGGATAGGATAACTAATATCATCCAACTTTATCTTGTGTTAGAGTTCATAACAGATATCAGAACGCTATCTGGTCATGTACTCTCATCAGATGATTTCCGTATGACCCTATAATGACATCCTTGTTATATATAACCCGACGTGCATCTCCTGTTCTGCTGTAGGACTCTCATCTTTGTTGTTCTCACCCATATGCTGCCATATTATCTCAACCATCAGAGTTGGAATACTTTTTAGAGAGAACAGGCAATTTGGATTTACGCATATTCTTTTCTAAAATTTCAAAGGGTCTGGATGTTTCTTAATTTTTGTTTGTTTAAACTTTCAACTTTGAATTTTTCAGATAATACCAGCAAGACACAACTATGTTTGAGAATTTCACCGGGAACCCTAGGATAAGAACGTTGGATAGAATAAATGTCACTAGATAAGACTGTTTATGTGTGATTTGCATTGGATATATACTACGTACAGGGGAATTTTTTTCTTTTTCACTTCACTTTTCTAGTGTTTGTGTTGCTGTGTAAGCATTTTATGTGGAACTAATGGAGCCATATATTTTTTTATGCTGAAGACTGGTTACATTGTCTTTAGTGTTTTGAGAAATCCTATTCTACAGTTTTAACTTTTACTTTTCGTCCTGATAATAATTTGATTTATTATCGATATGGCTAAAGTATACTTGCTTGCTTCAGAAGATTTAACACATTAGATGGGCTTCCTACTCTCTAAAACTCCATTTCCTTTGTTTTAATGAAGGTGTCTTGACAGAGCAGCTGTAGTGTCTGATGCTGAGAGGAAGAGTGGTGACTATTCTAACCTGTGGAGACTTTGCACTGTGACACAGGTAGAGGAACTGAAAATCCTGATCCGCATGTTTCCAGTTTGGGCTAGTGGCATCATTTTTTCTGCAGTCTATGCCCAGATGTCTACATTGTTTGTGGAGCAAGGAACTATGATGGACACAAGTATTGGTTCCTTCAAAATACCACCAGCTTCCCTCTCAAGTTTTGATGTTATAAGTGTTATTTTCTGGGTCCCTGTCTATGACAGGGTTATAGTTCCCATTGCGAGGAAATTTACAGGAAAGGAAAGGGGCTTTTCCGAGTTGCAAAGAATGGGAATTGGCCTTTTTATTTCAATCCTGTGCATGTCAGCAGCTGCTGTTGTGGAGATTACGCGTCTGCAGCTTGCGAAAGATCTTGACCTTGTTGATAATCCTGTCCCTGTACCCATTAGTATATTTTGGCAAATCCCTCAGTATTTCTTATTGGGAGCAGCAGAGGTATTCACATTTGTGGGGCAGCTTGAGTTCTTCTATGACCAATCTCCGGATGCCATGAGGAGTTTATGCAGTGCTTTGTCTCTTCTTACTACTTCATTGGGGAATTACTTGAGCTCTTTCATTCTCACTTTGGTAACTTACTTTACTACACGAGGTGGAAGTCCTGGATGGATTCCGGATAACTTGAACAAAGGTCATCTCGATTACTTTTTCTGGCTTTTAGCTGGACTCAGCTTCTTAAATATGTTAATGTACATAGTTGCTGCCAAAAGGTACAAGCAAAAGAAGGCTTCTTAAGCATTTTCAAGGAACAGTACCATGTTATGACGTTGCCTTCTGTACTTGTCGTCGTGATTGTTCTGTCGAGGTGATATGTAGATATTCTTCAATTACGTACTTTTGTTTCACTTGGTTCAAATAGTGCCTTGCTCCCTCTCCTGATGTCTGAAAGTTGTGAGGTTGCTTTGCCACTCATTTATGTATATTATGGACAGTTAATGTTCACTCTCTATGTGGCAACAAATACCTTTGTAACTTGTGACATTGACAAATTTGATATCATTTTATGTGATTCATTGTTTATATTCGTGGTGAATTTGAATAACGGGAACAAAAAGTCAGGAGAATGAATTAACTACGGGGACAAAATTTGCATTAGCTTGTTATAACGGATGATGTTTTTTCTATCAAAGCATGAGCTAAGCTCACTAGCACAGAAGACATTATGAAGCATGTGCACTGATGAGTGGTGACATTAAAAATGTTATTGGTAATGGATGACATGAAAGCAATTTGCAAGTAGAACAAATAGAAGTTAGAAAAAGGTTATAATAATCAATTTAAAAATGTAAAGTTCTGTACCATCTAATGTCAATGGTAGGATAAACTAAATATAATATTGGGAAGGGGTGAGCAACCCTTAAATTACAATTTTTATTATGTTTCCATCAGTCCACTAAACTCATTGTTGTTAGTTCATTGATGAACTATGAAGCCCCGATACTCCAAAATAGGCCACGTACCCGTATCCGATACGTATCCGATACCGATACGTGTTGGATACTTCCGGATACGTATCCTGAGAGTATCCTAGAATTTATATTTATTTTTAAATAAAAAAACCGTATAATTACTGGGATACTTGTTTGGATACTTACGGGATACGTATCCCGATGGGAGTATCCTACAATTTATATTTATTTTTAAATCAAAAACGATTGAGATACTTACTCTTTTTATCCTTTCTTTTTGAGAAAAAAATGGATCCAAAAAGGGCACAAAATTTGGTTTATGTGCATACTAATCTTCATCTTTTGTCTAGGAAAGATGAATGATATGGTAAAGTAGAGACAAAGATGTGGGACATTAGTGGAGATACACATGATCCACTTGATGTTGTTGGAATTGAATTAGCGAGAGATATCTCTCATGAACCGTAGTTTGAAGCATGTTATTTTTTGATGATCGAGATGGAGGAGAGGAGAATGACACAGCTTAGTGTTAAATAGTGAATAGTAAGCAATTCTATATAACCAAAACTTATTTTATGCGATATGTTCGTAGGAGGAAGAATATATTTTAAAATGGGTGGGAAAAGACATTTAACTATGCTTACCAACTTTTTTTTTGGCTTACCGTGTTTTTGGTGTGCAATTTCCACCTGGCCACTGATGACTAATCTACGTCGGGAACCTATTGAATTACCACTAGTACTGTGGTTCTCCCTCCCAACAGAGTTTTTGCCACGGAGGAGACTATCTTTCTTATTTTGATCAAAAGTATCTTAATGTTTTATATTTTTAAATTTTAATTTAATTTTTATCAAGATCCCCGCCAGTATCGTGATCTTGATTTTCTAAATTTTCCCGTATCCACGTATCGTGTCGTATCGTATCCCGTATCGTATCTCGTATCCGGGCTTCATAGTTGATGAACAATAGATTTTTTTTTTTTTTTTTGACGAATCTCTAAACCAACGATTTCTAATTTTTATTTCAGAAATTAAACCATTTGATTTTTATTTTTTTTAAATTTGCTGAATTGAAAAATACTCTATATCCACAAAATATGAAGTGAATATATACTCTCAACTCCTTTTCAAACTCACCACGGAAATTTCTGAATGGTGGGTATCAACTTTTAAGTGTTAACCTACCATTCTTTGTAAGCATTATCATTTTATTATTATTATTATTTTTTTGACATCATTATCATTATTATTTTATTATGTTATGATTATAAAAATAGAATACAGATTGATGAGGAGCTCTCACAAGTCACAAGACATTAAAAATAGACCCCTTTAACATCTTGTGTTATGTTGAGTGTCAATAGGAACAAGAATGGAACCTTTAGAGGAAACTAACAGATCGTTTTGGAAGACAATCTTCTGCAGGTTCCTACTCTACATACCTTCTTATGGCATCTGTTGTCCTTCATGACCTGATATTTGTTTTAAACTATGTTCACATATTTAAAAAATTTTATTATTCTATGAGAGTGAACCTTGTGGTGCTGCTGGTTAACTTAAGCTATATAAAAAGCTTAAGTTTGTTTAATTCTGTAACAATTCAATTCATTCAACAAATACATATAGATAGATTGAGTTTGTTTCCTATCTTAGATTCTTCAACTCTATAATATTCTGTCATTTATTTTTATTTGAAGCAGCGTGAAGGAAGTCTTCACAGTCACATAGAAGATGGGTCAATAAACATAAAGGGACAGCTTGCTGGTAAGAGAGAAACTGGAACATGGAAAGCATGCCCTTTTATTCTAGGTGATCTAAGTTGTTCTATGTTGTTCTTGTGGGATGTATCCAACAGTGTAGTTTTTGTTTGACATATCTACTATATTATATATAATATCATACAGGTACTTTTTTCTGTGAACGTTTGGCATATCATGGGATTGCCACAAATCTTGTCACTTATCTCACCACAAAACTACATGAAGGGCTTGTTTCTGCTGCAAGAAATGTTACTACTTTTCAAGGAACTTGCTATCTTACACCTCTCATTGGATCTTTCTTTGCTGATGCTTATTGGGGAAGATACTGGACTATTGCAGTCTTCTATGGAATCTATCTCATTGTAATAACTAAATTTATGACTTACTACTCCATTACAGAATATAAGCAAAAACCGGTTAACAGAAGTTGATGTAGCTAGTCCTAATTTTAAACCAGATACATCAACTTTTGTTGACCAGTTTTTGCTTATATTCTGTAACAGAGGAAGTACAATTTTCTCATATTCAACCACATGTCTCTTCCCTTTTATATAATTGTATCTTTAGAGGATAGTTAATTTTTACAGGGAATCTGCATATTGATTCTTTCAGCAACCATATCTGCATTGAAGCCAATGGAATGTGTGAACAATGTATGCCCAACAGCAACTTTAGCTCAAAGTTCTGTGTTCTACCTTGGACTCTTATTGATTTCACTAGGGACTGGTGGGGTCAAGCCATGTATTTGGCCCTTTGGAGCAGATCAATTTGATGATACAGATCATAAAGAAAAATCAAGAAAAGGCTCATTCTTTAATTGGAATTATTTCACTAGTAACATTGGTGCACTTATATCAGTCACTATATTGGTTTGGACTGAAGAAAATGTTGGGTGGGGTCTTGGATATGGAATTACTGCATTCTCTATTGGTATTGCAATCATAATTTTCTTTTTGGGTACACCAAGATATAGAATTCAGAGACCAGGAGGTAGTCCTCTTACAAGAATTTGTCAGGTGATTGTAGCTGCTCTAAGGAAGTGGAAATTGGAGGTTCCCCATGACAGTTGTCTCCTCTTTGAAGAAAGTCCTAGACTAGAGCATAGTGATGAACTTAGGTAATCATATCATATTGAATTAAAAGAGGCGATGCAGTTTTTGATATATTTGAATATATCTGGATTATATTTATATACCATATACATCAGTTATTTTCAATGTACCAAAATCTGCATTGTCTGTTATAAAGTGGACCAGAGGTAGTATTTGTTGACACATACTTTGTACCTTTAAGAAACAATGCTAAGCTCTAGTTTGTTCAGGTTTCTTGATAAAGCTGCAGTGATATCAGATGTAGAAAAAGAGAGCCTTGGAGTAACTAATCCATGGAGGCTTTGCACAGTAACACAGGTGGAAGAGTTGAAGATTTTGATCCGCATGTTTCCAATATGGGCATCAGGAATCATCTTCTCTGCTGTTTATGCTCAAATGTCTTCATTGTTTGTTGGACAAGGGAAAATGATGGATACAAATATTGGTTCTTTGAAGATTCCTGCAGCATCTCTTTCAACTTTTAACATCATTGCTGTCATTACTTGGGTTCCTATTTATGATAGAGGCATTGTTCCAATTGCTAGGAAATTCACTAGCAATGTAAGAGGCTTCTCAGAATTGCAAAGAATGGGAATTGGCTTGTTTCTCTCTATTATTTGCATGTCAGCTGCTGCTTTAGTAGAGATTAAAAGGTTAAAAATAGCTAAAGAATTTGGATTGGTTGATGAAAAAGTAGCAGTACCAATGAGTATATTATGGCAGATACCTCAATATTTCTTGCTTGGTGCTGCTGAGGTATTTACATTTGTTGCACAACATGAGTTTTTCTATGAGCAAGCACCAGAAGGCATGCGAAGTTTCTGTAGTGCATTGTCACTTCTAACAAATTCATTGGGGAATTATCTGAGCTCTTTGATTCTCATTATTGTTGATTACCTTACAACAAAAGATGGAAATTCTGGATGGATAACAGATAATTTGAATGAGGGTCATCTTGATTACTTTTTCTGGCTTCTAGCAGGATTAAGTTTCTTAAATATGTTGGTGTACATTTTCTATGCTAGACGGTATAAAAAAAGAAGGCTTCCTTAAAGGGTAATGTTATCATTTTACATGATGTTTTGATATAAGCTCTAAAGTATGGGTACTTCAAAATCAAAGTCGTACCTAGTATTGATACTCATTGGGTACTCGTGGGTACTTATCGGTCTACATTTGTGGTCCGTCATATAAATATATGTTTGTCGTATAGTAAAAAATTGGATTTTTCATTCTTTTGGTGATACTAAAACTTTTCTTATTAGATTGTATATTCTTTTTCTATTTTCTGCTATATATATATTTTTAATATGTTTTATTTATTTGTGTTTCCTATCTTTGGTTATGTTTAACATTGTGTTACTTACTGATACTCTGATTTTTTGAAAAAACCACGTATCCCATACCAACACATACCCCGAGTAGTAGTAGCGTACCCGTGCAACATAGGATATGGGATTACAAAACCATAATTATTTTTTTCAACCATCAATTATTAGAAACTGTACTATAGGCTGAAGTTGATTTGTCGATCTGAATCAAACGAACACCGCAAAAAGATGAGAAATCAAACACGCAGCACCAAGACGACGAACAACAATAACATTGCAATCAGACAACGAATAAAAAAACGAAAAATGTAGATCTATGTGGTAGCCACTTCTGGTATGTGAACAAGAAAGAAGAGAAGAATAGAAAGACAATTGAGAGACGACTAGGGTTTGGAGTGACCGTATAGCAAAGTTCCACTTGTTGATTCATTGAGAAGTTAAAAGGGTGTTGAAAATACAAAGAGAAATTAAAGAGACTAAATATTGGTAGAAGCAAAGTACCATACTAATTGAGAGTATTATTGATGAAAAATAATAAATATTATATTGGTATTCTAAAATGAAAAATAACTTGTGATAAAGAAAAATAGCAAAATGAAAATCAAAATGAGGTGGATGGAGCACAAACATATATTTTATCAAGTAAGCTAATTAACTGTAAGCTAGCTTCTTCAACTCCACCAAAACAGAGCCTCTACAAAAACACACTCTCAAAAGCAGTGGAAAAAATCCCTCCTTCTTAACTCCACCAAAACAGAGCCTAAAAGAAATCTACCTTCCAAACAACGTAGTATTTTGTAGTAGAAAAAAATAAGCTAAAGTCGTGGGGTGTGTTAGTAGAAAATGATGGTGTAAATAGTAAACCCCAGTGGTGATCATCTATCAGCCCAATCATCTGGACGGACCCAACAAAACAGTTTGAGACACGAAAATACCCGACCCGGTTGAATAAAACCCTTTGTTTTACTCTGCTGCTTGCTGGCGAGTTTAACCGAAGAAGAAGAAGAAGGAAGCTGGAAGGGAAGGAAGACTGCGAAGAAGGGTAAGCGAAACTGATAATGAATTGCACATTGCACATGTCACATGTCACCACCACGTTTTATGAATCATAACTTGTTATTTTTTTGGCATGAATTGATTCCCTGTGTCTGATGATTCATAAACATTCATATAATTTAATTAATCACTGAGTAAACCTTGTTTTGTCTGAATTTGATTATGTGCGGAAGCTTCATTTTTCACTTGTTAATCATTCATTTCATCTGTTTCACTAACTGATGGAAATGAATTATTGAATAAGGAAATGTTGTGTTGCTAAGTATTTTATAGAAAATTATATCTGAATCATACACCAATTACATTGGTAGGAAAATAAATCTCTTGTTGTGTACTTGGATAGATTAGATTATTTAGTTGATTTTACTGTCCTGACCAAAAGCATTTTTTCCCTTGTGTTTTTTGTAGCTATGTATGCCTCCAAATATGACTTCCTTTCAGATATAAGCTATATTGCTACAGGGATTTTAGTGATGTCTATTGATTCTAATTTGGTTCTCTGACTTATTTTCACCTTAGACCCTGTTTTCGATCTTTGTTTTAAAGAAAAGGCAAACTTCAGAAATGTACTTATCAGTTGTTGTGTTATAAAGTTATTGAGTAATGCTATTCATAGAGAAGTAATTTCGTGGAATTCATAGCGAATGTGACGTGTTGGTTTGTTGTGATACATCGTCTCCGCTTTTTGCATGTGACTCTCACATGCATTCGTGGAAATTTGTCGCTGTAATGAGCATTACCCAAAGTTATTATGTACCTTAATGCTTTCATTGAACTAAAATCACTGTAAAGTTCTTCTTCTTAGTACTCACCTTTTATTCGTTCACCTTGCAGCTATTTTTAATTCTTTGAATTACTTCGAGAATAGGGAAAGGGGGTGCTTGTTGTATGGTGTGTATGAAAACCGAAAGGCTAATTTGTTCAAGGTTCCTTTTGATTCAGTAATGTTCATTGAGAAAATATGCCCACTGGTATCAAGATTCTGTAGAAACATCAAGAAGTTGTAGTCTCCCCAATACTACTTATTTAATTTAATCTCGGTAATCAGCTATTGCAAAATAATTAAAAATGTCATTGGCTGTTCCAAGCTCCCTTTTGAAGGTAGAGGAAATACAAGGGAGAGGAAGGGGTATGGTTGCATCTCAGCCTCTCAAGGCTGGCCAAGTTGTTCTCAGAGACTCTCCAATCCTGCTGTACTCTGCGTTGCCCTTCACCGCACAGTCTTCGTCGTCATCATCCTCTACCTCACCCTCTTACTTCTGTGACTACTGCTTCAAAACCTTGTCACCATCTTCACAGAATGGTTCTTCATCATCTGCAGTTTTATGCCCTTCTTGTCGCAACCATTGCTTTTGCAGCTCAAGTTGCCTCTCAAAAGCTCTGAACTCCTCCCATTCTACCTGGGTATGTCAAGCAGTACCGCGTCTCCAAGCCAATTCTCTATTGCTTGAGCAGCCCCTCGAGCGTCAAATCCAAGCTCGTTTTCTCATTGCTGCATACAATCTTGCTAATGTCTCCCCTTCAAACTTTCAAATTTTGCTATCTCTTCAGGGTTCTCCTGATGAAGCCACCATCGCGGCAGCTCAGTTCCTACACCCCCTTATTTCATCCTTATGTCAACTCCCGCAGAATGTATTTTCGTTGGAACTTGCCTCTGCACTTCTAGCCAAGGACAAGCTCAATGCCTTTGGCATAATGCATCCTTTCTCTGAAAATGATGAGCAGAGATCTGTAAGAGCTTATGGAATTTACCCCTATGCCTCCTTTTTTAACCATGATTGCCTTCCTAATGCCTGTAGATTTGATTATGTGGATGTTAATCCACCCGTTGACGGCCATAATACCGACTTTATTATTAGGATGATTCACAATGTTCCCCAAGGTAGGGAGATCTGTTTGAGTTATTTCCCTGTGAATGAAAAATATTCTAGTAGGCAGAAGAGATTGTTGGAAGACTATGGCTTTGCCTGCAATTGTGATCGATGTAATGTTGAATCAAGTTGGTCGGATAATGACAGCGTTGACAACAATGCAGAAGATGAAGAAGAGGTTATGGATGAGGACCAATATGAAAATATGGCAGAATCAGACACCGAAAATAATCCTAATGGGGATAATAATGATTTCCCACATGCTTATTTCTTTTTAAAATACATGTGTGACAGAACTAATTGCTGGGGAACTTTAGCTCCTTTACCCCCGCAAGGTGATACACCGTCTACTGTCATGGAATGTAATGTCTGCGGTAAATTGAAGAGTGACGATGACTTCAATAGTGATGAAGGGCAAGATGGAATTTCCATGGAAGACTGAGCGGTTAGGACGCCACTTCTGTAAGTTCCCCTGCACTCCTCTAAATATTTTAGATTATTTGTATTCAATTCATTCTCATCACATCATCTTTTTGTCGCTTCTACAACTCTGTATTGGCCTAACCATAAACTGTTGTCTTTGGCTCTTCTAGAGTGGCAGATTCACTTAAGAGGAATAGAAGTTGTAGACATTGATTGTAAAATTAAGGGTTAATATTGTATCATATGCATACACATAATAACACATATATAATAAGACACATGGTTATTTAGCTTTCAGTAGTTGATATTTCAAACAATGAATATAGTTCCTCCCTCTAAAATGGGTTTGCCACTTTAGAAGATTTAAATCCTAAACTTTTTGCAATAGAGGATTGGAATCTCAAATATTTTGCAGTATGTTGTCAAGTGAATAATTGTGAGGTTTTCTTGTAGAAAATATCTCTGGAACTGTTACAACTATAGAACTTATTTTTAGGATATTGAAACATGTTCCTCAGCTCCTGAAGCCTTTTCCGTGGACCTTTTGATGCATGATTTTGTTATTCTATAAAATGTGTATATATTTTTTAAGATATGAAGTGATAGGTTGCCAAGGTTAAAAAGAACGACCAGTGTTTCTGATCTGATTTTTCCCCTGTTTTATTAAAAATCTTTCCTGGTTTGACCAAGTATGTTTTGATGATTTTATTGAATTACTGGCACACCATTAATCGTGTATCTCTTTTCAAGTCATGTCTTAAGGGAAAGATAATGCATAATGCTTGATAATCGACAAGGGAAGGAATGAAGAGTAGGAGGAACTTCTAATATATAGGATGTAATATATAGGATGATCTAGAACTGGAATACATTTCATGCCAATAAGGAAATGTAACCCTTATGTTAAATAGTTGGCTCAGTGGTTTCAATAATCAATTATAATAATGGAAGGTTGTAAGTTTTTTCTCCTTTCCCTACCCCCTTTCATAAGTGGGTGGTTTGTTTATCGACTTATTTCAACCCGTTTTCATGATAGTGTTCCATCTCTTGTTTCCAATTATACATGGATGGTTCATCAATATTTTTTGATTTTGATTATGGGGTTGTCTACAGAACTAATTACTAAAGTTTTGTCAGTATGTTGTTGCATGTAGATGGAGGGAATTCGGCCTAGATTTTCTGCAAATTGCCTCTACAAGCTGAGAGAAATGCTTGCAGCTCAGGAATCAAATGAGACTTTTGTTGTTGTTTTTTGGTATAAACCGGGTAACCCCTGCGTGCAACTGCAGAGATTAATTCCTCGAGCCGGATAGGACCAAGACTTTTGTTGTTGTTAAGAGTGTAAACTGTGTTAATGCCGGTATGTTATACAGTGCGATTTGTGCTTTATTCAAAATTCCTCTTTAAAATTGCCTGCGGCATATAACATTAGAATCTCCAATTTTGAAATTAGATAACAGTACTCCTTTTTTGGTGACAATAAGTCAATAACAATAGTCGTTTGCTCAAGGGCAGTGTTTTGCATTGTTTATTTTTTTATATTATTTTGTAATTTAAAAAATAACTTAATTTGTCAATAAAGTTCAAATAGTTAAAGTAACTGAATTAAATCCAAAGTAAATATATTTTGATTTCAAAAAATAAAGGACATGGATAAATGAGATACCAAAGCATCATCTGCAAAGTTAATGGAATATGATGTTATAAAAAAAAGTTTATAGAATACGCACTTTTTCCCTTTGAAATTGTAAAAAAATTTATAGCAAAAAAATCGCAGCAAGATGTATATATAATTTGAACGAAAAACCCTATTTGAATTGTTCAATCAGACATTAATCATACCTGCCACGAGGGTAACCACCTACCCATACCAACCTGACACTTGTGTGAATTTCAAAGTTTAATTAATCTCCTATTGATTGATGGTTTAATAGAGTCTCCACAAATCGTCATTCTGCATTAATACAAAATATTTAATTTATATACACAAGTAGGGTGTATGTGTGTTTTACACTATCTACCAATTGCAGATTGACATATCATTAAAAAAAAGTTCAATTGATAACTAACTACTCCATGAATTTTTATTGGCAGTGATTGTAAAAGTTTATACATATGTCAAATACAAAACATTACATTGGATGTCCCACTTGTGGTTTTATCTACAATTTCAGTGGCATTAGTATCCAGGCTCCTAAGTTCAACCTAAATGCGACATTGATACATTGACTTTCAAGTTTGAACCTAGATGTAACGATGTGATGTGATAATATGTGTGTTTGGTGTTTATTTAAAAAAATACTAGATGAAAAATAGCATTACTTTGATTCATTCATATCAAAACTTTTAAATTATTTTCTTAGTATTAGGTCACAAACTATCTTCATATTAGGTCAAAAACTATTCATGCCTTGACCTATCATATACCTATCTTCATATTAGGTAAAAAACTGTGAGTAAAAGAAAATTTTAATTGGTGTGTATTGGTGAACTTGTTAATTTAAAGTCTTTATTCTATAAAGAAAAAGTTAAGATTAGATGATGTGTACTCATTATTCTTCAAAGTCCTAGCACACGATTGTGTCTTTCTTTTTTGACCGGAACGATTGTGTCTTTCTCTATGCATGATATGAATTAATAATTTCCAAGAAAATAGGATACAAAAGAAATTATTCCTTTAGTAATTTTTGTTCTAATAATAGTAAGCAATTTAAATTCCCCCCTCTATGATTAAAATTGCATTCAATTCAATTAGTACTAAAATCTCTTATCCCCATCCCCATGATGCCTGAACCAATGTATTAAAATTTTCAACATCATAATTGTTTGCCCGTTTTATCTAGTACTACTACTCAACCTGATATACTAGTAGTTCTGTCCAAAAAAAAAATGATAGCATAGTACTCAATTTTTTGAGTTGAATTGGGATGCATTGTTGGTGTAAAATTTTTTACACTGTCAATCAGTCAAAAAAAATTAATAACATCATTTTTCATGATTAAATTGGATAAAAGTGTAAAAATAAATTTCAGATACACTGTGTATAAAAATTAAATCCTAATTTTTATTTATTTATGTACTCCTTCCAGTTATATTATAAGAAGATTTTACAAAAAACACAAAGACCAAAGAGATGATATGAATTCATATTTCCACTACACATAATTCATATGATAAAAATGATAATTTTAAAAAGAAGTTAAACTTTTAGCTATATTTAATGAGAATAGTTGATTTCGATATTATTATTTAGCCCATGTGATTTATAAGTTGGTTTATATTGTAGAAAGGAGGAAGTACAATCTAAAACAACCATATACTAGTGACTACTCCCTCCGTTCCAAATTAATTATCACGCTAAAAATGTAATTTCATGACATTATCATCTATTTTGCATTTATTATAATGGTAAATACGTCAATTATCAATAAAGTTAATTCTATAAAATTACTATTTTCTTTTTTTATTTTATACATTTTTCTTAATATATGTGAAATATAAAAAGTGACACTTAATTTGAAACAATGGATGAAGGGACTAGGGAGTAGTGTTTTATGCTACTCTTGCTGGAAGGAACTCAATTTCATTTATCTATGAACAGAAAACATCAGATACAACAAAGAACCACATAGACTTTTTATCAATCAATATCCTCACAAACTACAATGCCTTTGAGTGAGAGTAACAAAATTCCACAAAATTAAACCATTCAAACCCCCAAGGTAAGAAAAAAGATGGTCCCTAAGACCAAACCCAGGATTTATTGCATCTTCTACTACTACTTACCTTTTAACCTGGGCCCCTCAACAGCATGCTATATCTTGTGGGACCAAATATGATTGGGTTTTTTTTTTTGGACCCCCACCCCATCCCCTCCCACCCCCACCCAATACCAAAAACCCCAAAATGCCCTTTGAAACTTAATTTTTTAAAAAAATAAAAAATAAATCGTATATACCCTTTGGATACATATATACGATGGTATTTTTTATGTCAATCGTATATACGTCACTAAAGGTATATATACGATGCACTTTTTTGTTTTAATTTTTATTACTAAAAATTACTAAAAATTCGTTAAATAGTCAAAACTACTCCAAAAATTATAAAAACACCACTAAAAATCTAACAAAACCAAAATAAGGCTATAAAATTTTTTTAGATTTTTGGAGACTATGAAAAATTAAAAAAATCGTAAAAAATAATAAACTTGATGGAATTTGGGATTTTGAGGTCAGAGTCCGTAAGTAAGAAGTTCCTTCTAAGGGAGTCTTGATTCTTGATTTTTTCGGATTTAATAGTTGTGGTTTCATTACGATTGGAGTATGTTGCCTCAAAACCGATTTTTTAGCTAAATTATTCGTTCGACGTATAACATCGTCAAATTTTAACGAACTACACACAAAATCTATTTTCAGGACTTATATAATTTTTATTTGACTTAAAAAAATTTTAAAAAATACAATGGGGGTCGTATATACACCTGAGGGGGGTATATATACGACCCTATTTTTTAGGCATCGTATATACACCTCCCAATGCGTATATACGATTATGGTGGGGGTTTTCCCAATCGTATATACGTCTTGGGGGTGTATATACGATGCCTAAATGCATAAGGTCGTATATATACCCCCTAGGTGTATATACGATTGGTCAAAAATTTGTAAAAAAAAATACGTTTTCAGAAGGACATTTTGGGGTTTTCAGTGTGAGTGGGGGTTTATGGGGATGGGGTGGGGGTACAAAAGAAAAAACCCAATATGATTTTTCCATGTGGTTGGAGATATTTACTTAGATGACCGATAAACCCTATCCTCCTCTAAGTCCTAAACCCACACAATGGGTAAGAAAATGTGGAACAAAAATATGGTGGCTTATCAAGATCATAAACTAACTAAATCTTTCATCAGTATAGACAAGTCAAGTTGAACGTAGGATATAATATACTCCCTCCGTTATATAAATTTGGTCCAAATTTTTGACGAAATACAATAACTTTCATTCACTAGTTTTTACTTATATTTTATAATGAGGGAGTACAGTGTTATAAAATTGTTGAAATTTCATGTTGATTTATATAATTTCAACTACTCATAACATTTTATATTATATTTGACGGTCAATTCAATTAGTCAGGAAAAGATATAATTGATCTATCATAAAAACACTAAAAAAATAATACTATGACTCTGTTTTTCAAAAAGTAGCGGATAGCGGATAAGCTAGCTTATAGCAGATGAGGTAGTTGATTGAATTTAAAGTGTTTGGTAAAATTAGCGGTTGAAGTAACTTATGAAAATAAAATTACATAAATAGAAATTTGTAATTAATGCTTACACATGAGAGAGAAATTCATTTAATTGAGGATAAATGAGGAATTTAATTAAAGTTATGAGGGTAAAGTTGGGAGAAAAAATGAAACGCTAAAAGCTATAAACTCAAACGCTACTTCAAGTAGCGTTTCAAATTAGTGGAAAAATACTAAAAGTTAGTTGTGTCAAACACTTACAACTAGCAGATCTGCTATAAACTATTCGCTATAAGCTGAAAGAAAAAAAAAAAGCAAGGTCCCATTAAAGAAACGGTTGGTAACCACACTAAACAAAAAGTTGAAGAAGAAAAACAGAAAAGGAAAAGCTGAAATTTGAATTACGTCTCTTTAGGGGTGAATGAATGTCTTTTCCATACATTTTGCTTTTACATATAAGAGCAGCAATATGATCATAGCAATTGCAATTATTTAGTCCCCCACATTTGTAACCAAGTAAATAATTTTTAAATTTTTAAAAAAACTAAAGTGAATACACTACACTACATTTTGAGAATCCCAAGAAACATTCACTTTTTTTCTTCTTGGCCTGCGTTGACTGACTCAAACAAACAACAACACTGTTTGTTTTTTCTTAAAACTCATTCTAAGTTTCCATGCTTTTCTTTTTTCTTCCACAACTTGTACATAAATAGACCCCTCCCCCCCATCTTTTTTTTTGTAACAACCGAGGTACACTGTAGTACTCTTATTCTACACCTCATTACATTATGAATGAGCTTCATTCCTTAGCTTCTTACACTAGTAGCCTCTATAATTGGGATTATCACAATCTTGGAGTTCTCAACACAGACAAAATGTCTTTAGGTATATTTCTATATATTATGCTTCTTTTCTTGGATAATGAAATGCTTACAATGATTGTCTTCATGTTTGTTTATCAGTTATGGAGGGAACTTCATTTTCACCTCAAGAGTCTGATTTCTCAACTGGTTATTTAGAAGATGCTTTGATTGAATTTGGTGAACGTTCTAAACGTAGACGTTTATTGCCATATACTGATGATGATCATGAACAAATTAGCAAGAGTTTCAATGTAATTGATGATATTGAGAAGGTATGTTAATTAACTTAACTGTTTAAATATGTTTGAAAAATTCTTCTTGTTTTTGAAATGAGACTGATTATTTTATATATATGTAGAGTTTCTGGAATTTGAATCCTATATGGCAAGACCAACCAGTAGAGAACATGTACTACATGAACCAGATAGAAAAGTTTTGTGGATTTTCAGGTATATATATATATTGTTGCATGTGTTCATTTAAATTAGATGATAATTAATTGATTGAGGGTCCCAAACAAAAGGAATTGATAATTGATGATTAATGTATTTTTTGTACTGCTAAAACTATACTATTTTTTTATTTAATAATAATTTTGCTAATCAATTGCTATATGATACTATATTTTAGATGAGCATATAAGCACATTCAAGAGTAAAATCATTGAGGAACCAAGCATTCTTGTAGCAGAGAGTACTAAATCCCCTGAAGTAACAATTTCAGCATCTGAATCTCCAAATTCATCCTCATCTTCATACAAAGAATTACCACCACTCACATCCAAAACCAGCAGACACACCCCAGCATCTGGTATTATTATTATTATTATTTTCAATTCTCAGAAATTAATTTCTTTTATATATACTCTCTCTGCTCTTTTTATATATACTTACATCAACTTCTCTCGACCAACTTTTACTTATAAAAGAGACCTGAACAGTAGAGTTTTAAAATAAAGTTGCATGTCAACATGATGTCATGCAACTGCAATTGAGCTCACATCAGTCATAGCTGTCGTCACAATGTGACGCAGCTACGACTCGCATCAGTCATAGTTGTTGTCACATTGTGACACAACTACGACGCAAGTGCAATTTAAAACCTTGATATATTTATAATGAGTATGATGATTTGCAGGAAGTGATGAGGAGGAGGAGATGAGAAAGAAGAAGGTGATAAGAAGAGTGGTATATCCATTTGCATTAGTGAAACCAGGAGGAATTAGAGAAGGTGAAGTGACATTGAATGACATAAATGAGAGAATCCTAATGCCACCAACAAGACCAGTAAGACATCCAGTTGGAGACTTTGCATGTCGGCCATGCGTGTCAACAGGCCTTTCAGGGAAAGCAGTGGTGGCCCTTACTAGAATTCACACTCAAGGTCGAAGAGGCACTATCACTATTATCAGAACCAAAGGCTAATTAACCACACTCTTGTCTTGTTGTTGTTATGTTTATTATGTTATCAATAATAGCTTTTACTTGTTGTAGCAGCAGCAGCTTTTTGAGCCTCTTCCATTTGCTTTCTTTTCAGTCCTTCTAATTGTAAAGATTATGTATGTATTGTATGTGTATACATACACCTTGTATAAAATGTACCTAGTTCAGTCTCTTATCTTAAAGCTGTTCTTCTCAGAGTTTCAGACCCAACCTGAAACAATTATTTGAGCTTAACTCATTTCAAGCAATAAACTAAGACTCTAGTGTTTGAATGAGATGGATCGGGTTTCTTTCGGCTTACGCTGTTTAACTAGAGGTTTTAGGTTCAAATTTAGTCTTAAGAATGCAGCAGTGTTAAAACTTTTGAGAATTTTTCTGCTTATTGTGGTCCTACTAGTGTCGAGGGATTAATTTTTGTAGTTTCACATAGAAGATGCTCAATTTGCACAAAAAAAAAACAATAGTATGATGCCGAAATGAAATTGAATGAAAAAGAGCTCATGTTCGAGTCTCTTAAAGTTGGTTAGTCAAAATTAGTCATCAACTAAATCGATGGATGAATACTTTGCATCACATTCACACCTATTAAAGTTGTCAAAAATAGTCATTAACGAAGCCGATAGATGATTACCTTTGTTTGTTTCAGATGAAATCCAATGCAACAATTGTAATCCCAACGAAAATGCTCTGTTACGAGGCAATTTTGAAAAAAGCTTTGTGAGTTAGTTTAAAAGATAGCTCAGTGGAATAAAGGTTATTCTGGCACAATTTGAAAAGAATTAAGGATTTGTTGCAATTTAATCTTTTTACATTATACTAATTAACAGTTAATACAATTGAATATGATGCTAACAAAAGCTCTGTACCGCAAGAAGCAAATCTAACTTAGAAGCAAGAGAGCATTCTTTTTTTCTCTTTTATCTTTTGTCTTTTATCTTTTATCTTTTTCTCTTTGTTGATAAGATAATACCTCTTTTACAATACATGACAGACATAAGAGATAATGCAGACCAATACTTAATTACCAACTCCAAAGTTTAACTTGACTTTTTGTTATATAAAGACAAATATATAGCTACCCACAAGACATTTTTGCCTTTTCTTAATTAAAAATTGAAGCAACCATATCAAATCGCATCCCATTTTTGAATTGCAAATTTATCTTGCACCTCTCCTTAAGAAGTTATCTCTTTTCTTTCAGCTAATTATATAATTTAATAGTATAATCAATTTTTATAATGTGAAAGATATTTGTTGGTTGACATAGATTTTTTTTATCCTGTTATTGGTGCTTTTTAGAATATAGATTGGGTTTAATTCAACCCTCCAATACACCCCCTCACGACTAGCACTACTGAGATTGATGCGTGGACAATAATGGTGGGTGACCTGAAATATCTAGAATAGACTCTAAGACCATCTTAAAATGTGGATTGGACTTAACTCAACTCTTCAAAATCAGTTTGTAAGATGAGAATTACCCTTTCATTATATACTGTTATGAGACCATATCTCTAATGTGGGACTTGAGTAGCTACTAGTTACCCTTTCATTAACTAGTTGCACTTAATATATTCATTATAATGTAGTAGCTACTAGTTACCACTAAAAACACTAAATTTCTTCATCAGTCTTGCACTTAATATATTATAATGTAGGAGTATATTGTAACACACAGGTCAAACACAGATTAAATTTTTCAAACACTATAGATTGTAGAGTATATCTAACATTGGGACCCATGAAAGAATAATTGAATTATAATAGTACTATAATTTATAAATCAAAATTCACTACTAAAAAAAATCTCTGCATGTTGTGTAGAACCCACTATCATAATATTCTATTCTTTTAATATAGTGTTGGTGGTGCAAAAATTAAATTGATTGGCACATAGACATTGAGTAGTGGTAGTAGTACTGAGAGAAGAGAAGGGAACAATGTGTAACAGCTGTACGGCAAAAGTGTGAATATACATTCTGACATTATATGAAATTGGTGGGGATAGATTCATGGAATGGGAGACTTGTATTATGTATGGTTTTGTCTCCTATAGTAACTATATATATATTGTCATTATTTAGATAGATAGATGAATAAAGTCATATCTAACTTTTTCCCCTTTTTAATTTCATGGACCATCTTTTTTATGTAACCTTCCTTCTTGGACCGCTTGTCGCCTGAGTTTTATTATGTACTAGTATTTCTTTATCACACTTTAAAATGTTATAATTTAAATGTAATTAGGAGAAAACTGGTAAAGCAATTATAAATTTAATTTCTGATGATTAGAAACTTATTAATAAATAATCTTTGTGTAGTTGTAATAGTCTCCATGAAATGACTAGAAAATAAGAAATCAAAAGTGTCATTCATTTCTTTGCTTTGGTTGGGAACTTTTATTGTTCAAAAAATTCACAATACACTTCTAATTAAGCCCCAAAACACAAACAAAAACAACTTTGAGAACATAATTCCTTACAACATCATAAAGCAATAACGATGGACACTCGCTTAATAATCCAATATCTTATTTTCTTAGTCTCGTTCTCGTCTCTATCTCTTAGGTCAAGCATCTTCGGGCGAGCTTCTGCTTTCTATTCTTACTCTCTCTCAGCAGCAAGACCACAAAAACAACTTTGAGAACATAATTCCTTACAACATCATAAAGCAATAACGATGGACACTGCTAATAAAAATCAAATTGTCAGCTTGACAACACTCAATATTTGCCAACGCATATGCACAATGATTAGTCTCTCTGTAGATGCTAACAAAGCAAACTTCCCAAGGCAATCTAGTAGTTTGCGAATCTCTCTAACAATACTCCACCTGCACCACCACTCTACTCCAACCCTTAGAGTGAACAAGTTGTAAGCCAATGAACATGTCCCAAAAGCTCCGCACGAAAGGGTCACAAAAACCAGTATATTTAGAGAAACCTACGAACCAAGCACCAATAGAGTTTCTCACTAGTCCACCGCAACCAACAACCTCAGAAGAAGCTTTCACGGCACCATCACAGTTGAGACACAACCAACCATCATCAGGGGGATCACACTTAACACTAACATGTTCCATGACATGATCTTGAACCGACCCGGAAGCAATCATCGCAACATGGTACTCCTTCACACAATTAGTGACCACAACCCAAGATCTAAAAGAGAAAATGTATGACACATCATGTTCTTCTTTATTCTTCCAATTCCAACGCAAATGAAATCCCACGGCCCAACAATATATACCCACTCAACACCATCTTTGTTCCAACTAGCTTCCATTAAATTGAAGTGAAGGCATTGTATCAGATCACCACCAATGAAAGTACTTCGATCTCCAACTTTAATTAAAGCCAACCACAAATACAAAGCACGGGAAGTCGGGAAGAGTCACGCAACACGTGCAAAGTTGATTAAACTTAATATATAGGAATTTTGGGTTCTTATTCTGCTAATTGAGTAGAGATTTACCCTAACTCTATGTAGTGGAAATAACTCCACAAAATATTTGTCCCGGAATGGTAGCTCATTTGGTTGAGTGAAAGAGACATCGTTGGTGGAAAAACGTTGGCGTACGGGGTTCGAACCCCGCTCCCCCTCCTCTCTAACAACTAACACAGTAACACACTATACTAACCACTTTGCCTATCTAAAAAAACTCCACAAAATATTTTATAAACAATTGAAATTTTATAAATGATCCTTTTTTTAAATAAAAAAAAAGGTTACTTAATCTTTTTGGCAATTAATTTCGGTACCCCCCTCATTCCCTCCCACACCCCCATAATGTCCTAAATGGACGAAAATACCCCTGGAAATTTACAAAATCACATTTCACATTTCACAAAACATAATTTCAAATAAGTAAGTAAATTGAAGGATTTTTTGAATTACTAGGTAATTCGAAAAAATTTCGAAATACCTCGAGAAGGAGGTAATTAGGTTCATAAATCTGAACCTAATTACCTCCTTCGAGGTATTTCAAATTTTTTTAATTACCTAATAATTCAAAATCCCAATTTTATTTTTTTTTTTTTTTTTTTCAATTTTTAATATTTTCTAATTACATTTATTTTTTTAACAAAGGGCGAGTAGACGATCGGACAACGTAGAGCGCGGCGAGTCTTCCGGAGCGGCACCACGCAAAGCGGCGACCACCACGCGATTCTCGGGAGGCGAGTAGTAGCGATACTCCTTCTCCGGACACTTTACAGAGGCTCGTGAGCTGCTGGGCATGCTTCGAGCGCCGAGGCGCGAGAGAGCCCGCGCGTGCAGTGGTAGAGATGGTTGAGCTCGAGCACGAGCCTCGGCCCGGCGTCGGCCACCGGTATGAGCAAATGGATAGAAGACCACCCTGATTATGAGTACCATATGCGGCACCAGCAGGAGCACCCAGAGATGTATCATGACGGTTGGGAGGCTTGGGAGGAGCAGGAGGATGAGGGTCAGCATCAGGAGGAGGAGGAGGAGGAGGAGGAGGTTCAGGAGGAGGTTGAGGAGGAGGAGGTTCAGCCTGCCCCAGCTGTGGATCACCCACCATTGATTATACACTGGGATACGCCTTTGCGGCGTCCTGGATAGATAACGTATGGTTTAATTTTAATTTTTTTTTTTAATTTTACTTAACAACAATTAATTACTTATTTTTAATAACGTATGGTTTAATTTTAATTTTTTCAGCCTCGGAAACTGAAGGTTGTATCTCACGGCCAGAAGTTTTCTAGATTAGACTCTCTGAGCACCACCCACGGCAGAGCACCGCCGCGCGTGTGGCTAAGCTTTACGAGTTGGACATCACACTGCGGGGGAATCAACCATGAGTTGATATTCTGCTTTTGTGGAGAGGTGGCATCCCGAGACCTGCTCATTCCACATGCCCTTTGGGAGATGACGATCACCTTGACGATGTGGCCGTCTTTGCTCCACTTGCCACCGGATGGCACCCCATTGACCACGTGCCGATTTTAATTCTGCTGAGGCTCTTCACATGGTCGTGGATCGTTTGGGCATGGATCAAAGCTCTTGTCATCCGAGAGCTTAGGGATAACGAGGGGCGATGATCGAGGATCTCTGTGTAGAGGGCGCTTACAAGCGAACATGGCACGGGTGCTTATGAGCGGTGCCGCGGTGCTACATGCTCTTCTCGATAGGCACCACCATCCCGGTGACAAGAGTCACACATTAGTGCGGTGAGGTGGATGTATCCGCTTCAGATCTTCAAAGAGTGTGGCGATGGTCTCTGGGGGTATAGCCGCTTTACTTACCTCTACACCCACCGACGAAAGCGGTCTTTTATACGACTGCAAGCGGTTGGCGGATACTGACACTCCTCCGTAATCATTTATTTATTTTTTTAATTTAAAACTTTTAATTAAATTTAACATATATTAATAACCGATTATTTTTAATTTAAATATTTGATCTTTGGATCTACGAGCACTTTCCCACGGCCGTTGGTCGAAAAGTGTTACCTAGGACGCATCGACCACGTGCCACCAAATTGGGGAACAAGAAGTCGGATAATGTCAAGTTGGTGGACTTTAGAGGCGCGGATAGATGCTCTGCGGTGGGGATGTCATCCTCACCCCATGATGACCACGAGCGTGTATGTTCCTTTGTCGAACATATCCATTGCGCAGGTTGGGTTGCTTTGGGCGATGACGGTGTTCCCTACATGCCGCGAGTGCGTTGGCGATTCGAGCAGCTACAGAGGATCCCTAGAGCACCCATTTCGTAATGCTCCTCTGCGCGACAGATCATACGAGGTTACCGATGTATCGATCGGCGCGCGGACATTTTGGCGGGCTAGTAGATTGGCGGGCTACCACGGCGAGTGCGATCCCGATTACCTTCCTTGGTACATACGATCGGGTAACGAGTGCGTCTTACTCCTGGTGCACTCTACCACGCGAGCGAGCGAGCCACGGCCACACTTCGGGATCCACCATATCATCGAGAGCTGCTTCATCCCGAGAGACATATGAGGAGAGGTGCGAGAGCAAACAGATTGACCGGGATGCCTTAGATGTCGCACGTTCACCCACTTCACGTGCTTATTTTCAGTCATTGTTAAACATTTTGGACCCATAGTAGTTGTATTTGTACATTATATTATTTTTTTATGTTGCTCATTTTATATATTTTGACGTATTGTTATTTAAATCGTGAAACCGTTCGTATCATAGTTCCAAAATATAACGCGTTTAAATATTAATTCAATATACAAAGTTTAAAAAATTAATAAAAAACTAAAAATTTGGAATTACCTTTTTAGAGGTAATTAAAAATTTTTATGTTTATGAACCTAAAATACCTGTTTTAAAGGTAATTCCGAAATTATCAATTATTTTTTGAACCGGAATTACCTTATTTTGAGGTAATTCCGAAAAATTTGAATTTTTTTTTTTTTTTTTTTAAAAAGGCAGGGGTATTATTGGAATTTTTTGGATTATGGGGGTGTGGGAGGGAATGAGGGGGTACCGAAATTAATTGCCAATCTTTTTTAATGTTAACTTCCTCATGCATTAAACTTTGTAAAAAGATTCATATATAGCCAAAAAAAAATAGAAAATAGTCAATATAGAATTGTGCATCTTGAAAATTAAAAGTCTTCCATGTTATGTTATCATTATTATGCTGTAGTGTAAACACTTTCCGGAATCAACCATATATTGGTGGATAAAAAGTGAGGATTTGTTGGTTTGACAAGTGCAGCTTTTCCAGGATTTGGAGTCAAGAAGGCAAACCATATCAATGTTGTTCTATTCAAAAGATTACGACGATTCATGCATATTTCTATATGATTTTTATTCTTGAACAAAAATTAATCTATATTTTTTTGATCAGTTAAAATTTACCTATGTATGTGAAGAAGGAGTGGGAGTGGTAGGGATAGGAGTAATTTGAGAATTTAAAAAAATGAGGGGGTGTGAGGAAGTAGTGGGGGGAGTGGGATAAAAAAAGTCTTTTAACCTTTAAAGGTTTCAAAATGGTCCTAAGGATAGCCCAATAAGTATATATTAGGGTTTTGTTTTTCCCACTCCCCCTCCTACTCAAAACACACCTCATATGCTTAGCATGATCTTTATAGGGTAGCTGGGGGAGCCACTGCAGTACTCTCACTCCCATTAAGTTAGTATATACACAAATATATTTTATACTCAAAGTTAGAATATATAGAACCGAATGAACACTAATCAATAGAGATATCAATAGTCAAGCGGTTAAGAGCATTATTGGTGTCTTTAGGGTCCCCAGTTCAATTCTTGTGCTACACCTCTTTTTTTGCAGTTATTTGTATATTTTTCTCAAAAATTAATATAAAAAACTGCTTTACGCAATATTGGAACTCTAGACATTAAAATTGACATAGGTAATTTTGACCACTAAACCAAACAAACTATTATGAACACACAATTAATTTTGTTTTATATATTTGTTACTATTTAGGCCCCCTCCAATTTTTTTGGCAAGATCCGCCACTGCCCATAAGGGTGTGAAATGACCAAAAGGTCAGCCAAAGCGTCTTTTTTTAAGAAATTTCACGTGTTCGAACACGGGCCTTCTAACCCGTTCGAACGAAATCGTTCGCGTGAGTTAAAAATTGACTTCACACCCTCTTGTGCGTAATTTTACCTGTCGAATGGGGTCACTTGAACAGGTTCGCATAACCTTGTTCGAACACCCTATTTTATTTCGTTCGTATGCTGTTAACCGAGGCAACAATAATGGACCCTCACACCACATTCACCAATTTTATTGCGTTCACATGTTGTTGTTCGAACGTGTTCGAACAAGGTCGTTCGAACAATCATTAAACACGTCCTCCACAACGTTTCACGCGAGGTTATTTTTGGAATAAAATTTGTTAAGGAGTGTGAAAGAGTAGGAGGGGAATGGGAAAGTAATATCCATATATTATTGACAAAAGCCCAATAAGTATAAATTATGGCTCATGCTTTTCCTAACACCCTCCTACTGACCACACACCCCAAACATATCGAAAGTGCCAGAATACCCTTAATGAAAGGAAAGTTCCAAACGCGTCTGTATTATGATACATGGTAACCGAAACAGTCCAGTGGTTCTTTGTCGGGGCTGATATCTTGTGACACACCCCATGCAATGGCGGATGCACTCAAAGAGATATGGGGCAATTGACCCCATGAACTAGTTTCTCTTTAGTTATACATGCATAGTAATTTTATAGTTTGCCCCCATGACAATATAAGCATTGCCCCCATGATAACTCACAAGACAAATGCAATATCGCGCGCGTGCATGAGTTAACTTCTATTGTGAAGTTTTTTTTTTTGTTTATACTATAATTTACATTTTCTATTTCTAATAAAATTTCTAATAAAATATCATAATGCATGAAATTTTCACCATCAAAACCACTAGATCACTTCAGTAAATACTATAATTTATGCACTTTCATCACCAAACATTGAAGCACTTTAGTAAAAAAAAACATAATTTCACCTATTTATAAAAGACATAAAGCTCATTTTTCTTTTTCATAATTTTACATTAATTTTTTTTTTCATATATTTATTATTCTCCTCTTGTTTTCTTCTCCTTGTCAAATATAAGAAAACTGTTTAGATAATTTCTTAATTTGAAATATGATTTTTTATTTAATGAATAATCTTTCAATTAAATGTCATATTTCTCCAAAAAAAATATTGTCAAAATTTTATATCTTAGATTCTACATTTTTTTTTGCCCCCATGAAACGAATTTTCTGGATCCGCCACTAACCCCATGGTTTGAAGTTTGCCAGGTACGGTGCTCAGCTATCGAACCTGTCCGGACCAAAACCACTGTACCTGTATTTTCATTTTTGATTGGATAGTTATTTTAATTTCTTCCCACTATTATTTCCTCTTTGATCAATTGATGAACTTGAGTCTTGATTACATATCAGAATTTCCAAGACTTTGCCCCTATAATCACATTAACTCAGTTGTTGCTGATATATAAGCGTAACTTTATTTTGGTCTTTCACAGGTTTGGCCCCCTGGTACCAAACCAGCCTGGTGAGAAAGTTGTCGTGGCTAATTGGTTGGACACCCCATTTTGTTGGATATTTTACAAGTCCGATGGGTGTTCGCCGAACCTATCCGTTCAAACTCCACCGAACGGAAAGCGATTGTGGAAAAACGGGGGGGCGATGAGGAGAAGAAGTGATTTTAAGGTAAGAGTATTATTGGATTTATGAGGGTTTTTTTTTTTGGTCAAGGATTATGAGATTAAGGGGTGTGTAGTAAGTAGGAGGGTGTTGGAAAATGCATCGGCCTAAATTAGGACTGTTTTTTTCATACCTCCACCCTTTCGCCCCATACGCACAAATTGATAAGCCCAAAATACCCCTTTGAAAACTAATTTTTTTAAAAAAACAATAAATCGTATATACGTTTTGAGGACGTATATACAATGGCTATTTTATGTCCAATCGTTTATACGTACTCAAAACGTATATACGATGGCTATTTTATTTTTTAAAATAATTTGTTTTAATTTTTTTAAAAAATGTTATAAAAAGGCTACTAAAAATTCGTTAAAGAGTCATAACTAATCTAAAAAATTATGAAAACACCACTAAAAATCTAACAAAACCAAAATAAGGCTATGCAAATTTTTTGAGATTTTTTGGAGACAATGAAAAATTAAAAAATTTTCTAAAAAATACTAAACGATGGAATTTGAGATTTTGAGCCCGTAGTTTCGTATGAAGTCCCTTCTAAAAGAATCATGCTCGTTGATTTTTTTCGGATTTAATGTCTGTGGTTTCATTACGATCGGAGTAGGTTGCCCGAATACCGATTTTTTAGCCTAAACCAATTGAAATTACATCGTCACGTGTAAATGAACTACACACCAAACCTATTTGTAGGCCTAAATTATTCATCTCTAATTTAACTTTTTGTAACTTGTTTTTTAAAAATTTTAAATAAAATACGTTGGTTTCAAAAATACAAAACGTATTTTTTAAAAAAAAAAATTGTGCCAATCGTATATACATGTTATGGATGTATATACGACCCTAACATTTTGGCCATCGTATATACGTGTTATGGACGTATATACGATACCCCCACAATCGTATATACCTCCATAACACGTATATACGATTGGTACAAAATTTTTTTTAAAAAAATACGTTTTGTTAATGGTATTTTGGAGTTTCACTATTGTGAGGGTACCGTGGAAGCCGCCCGCATATCCAAACATATTAGTACTAAATTGTAGATTTTAAGGTGACTAAAAAAATGGATTCTACCATTGGAAGCTTGTGATGTTGTTAATTCCAAGTCTGATCCTAACGTGCATGGGATTCTGCAATACAACTCCAAATATGTTTGTGTGCTTTTAGTACATAAAATATTGGAAAATGTTGTCTATTTATATATTCAGAATCCTAATTCACACCTATTGACAAATTCAATAATACAAAGATTCCCGAATGTGACAACAACCAATCATCGCCTCACTTGCACTTGCACGTGGAGCCCATGGATTATTAAAAAAAACTAGTTTTTGGTTGTTCTTATTTTGTTCAATTTTTAGTTCTCTTTCTGAGAAGAAGTAAAATAATAGCATACGATATGATTGAAGAAAATAAGTGATGAAAAATTGAACAAAATAGGTAAAAGAAAAATGTGCTCTGTTCTCAAAACAAAACAAAACAAAACAAAACAGGGGTAATTTGAGCCAATTCAATTACGCATATTTCTAAGTTCTAACTGACAAGTAAATACTCGTGCATTTAGCTGATCAATCAATATTGTTACATTGGATGAATACGAGGAGAGGAGAGGAGAGGCACAACAACGTATTACAATTCCCTAACTAACTCTTACATTACTCAAATAGTACAATGGTGAACAAAATTTGGGGAGTTACTAAGACAGTAACAAAGCACGCACACGTTGCACACAAAAATGTTATGAAAAATTTGTTGCATTCCAAAGCAACACAGAGAAGCAGGTGGTGAATTAAGAAGGCTAAGCTGCTGGAAACACAGAAGAGGAGTAGCTTGTTTTCGTTTTGAGATGATGAGATTGGGAATTGGAATCTGCAGAAGAAGTAGAACACAAGATGCAAGATATCAGCATTTTGAAGACCCTTTTAAGAACGTGACCTCTTTGAGGGATTAAACGTGGTGCTGAAGACATGTTGATGATTGATATTGGGAATGGTGAGGAGTGAGAGGAGTGCCGACTTAGTTTAAATACTGAGTGTGTATAAAACGCGTAAACCGTGTAAGCGACATGGAGACCGTGTTAGTAGAAGAAGAAGAAGAAGAAGAAGTTGGTAAATATGGTTCTTGATCCAGTCCAGTCTTGTCTTTTCATTTCTATATTTTGTAAAGGAAGAGTGTTAGGTTGGTGGTTGGTTGGTTGGTTCATTATTAACTCTAATTATAGTACCTTACCCTGTTTCTAGTACTCTTCTTCCTTGAATTGGTCTCCTCTTTTGTTTGTTTGTTTGAACTATTTAGGCATCAGGGTCTTGACTCTCTCTCCACGATAGACACGGTTTTTTTTTCGCACCCTCTCCTTCTCTCCTACACCCCCTTAACCCAATAAAACCCAAAAATACTCCTGTTTTTTTAAAAAAAAATTAAAAAAAATTAAAAATTTCGGAATTACCTCTGAAAAAGAGGTAATTCCGGTTCAAATAAGTATTTTTATTTCTCAGAACCAAATACCCCCTATTTTGAACCTAATTACCTTTTTGAAAGTAATTCAAAATTTTTAATTTTTTTTAAGCACCTCGTGCCATGTTCTCCTTGTAAAAGTCCTCTACAAAGGCGATCCTCAAATACTGCCCCCTGTTTTCCCTAAACTCCTCGATGACACTAGCCTGATCCATGCCCAAAGAGTCGATGTAACCAACCAAGAGCCTCAACAAAATCAAAATCGGGCTGTGGTCCAATGGGGTGCCCTCCAAATGGCAGTGGAGCAAAGACAACCACATCGTCGTCCAGGTGACAAATCATCTCCCAAAGGGCATGTGGAATGAGCGGTGTCTCGAGGATGCCACCTCTCCACAAAAGCATATATCAACTCATGGTTGACTGCCCCGAGAGGTGTGATGTCCAACTCAAAAAGCTTAGCCTCACGCAACCAGTGGGCTACCTGTGGGTGGTGCTCGGTAGGTCTAATTTTAGGAAACTTCTGGCCGTGAGATACAACCTTTAGTTTCCGAGGCTGAAAAAATTAAAATTAAACCATACGTTATTAAAAATAAGTAATTAATTGTTGTTAAGTAAAATTAAAATAAAGAATTAAAATATTACCTCACCTCTATCTATCCAGGACGCGCAGTGTGTATCCCAGTGTAACAAATGGTGGGTGATCCACAGCTGGGGCAGGCTGAACCTCCTCCTAAACCTCCTCCTCCTCCTCCTGATGCTGACCCTTATCCTCCTGCTCCTCCCAACCGTGAGCAAGAATGTCATGATACAACTTTGGGTGCTCCTGTTGGTGCCGCATATGGTACTCGTAATCTGGGTGGTCACGGTAGGGCTACTCATACCGGGGCTGAGGCTGAGGCTCAGGCTCAACCATCTCTATCACTCGCGCGGCTCTGGCGCTCTGACGCCGTAAGCATGTCCAGCAGCTCTGAGCCTCTATAGAGTGTCCGGAGAAGGAGTATCATCTCTATCTTGGCCTCCCCCCAAAGATCTTTGTCGTCATTTGGGTGTCTTTGCTCCCCAAAGACTCTGCTCGTGTGTCTGGTCGTCTACTTGCCACTGTTAAAAAAAATGTAAATAAAAAATATTAATAATTGAAAAAAAAAATTGTAATTTTTGGAAAATCTCTCTCTGTATTTACTTACTTTTTTCAAAATTATGAAATCTGATTTGTGAAATCTGATTTTTGTAAGTTTTGAAGGGCATTTTCGTCCGTTAGCGTAGTTATGGGGTGGGATAGACAAGGAGGGGGTGCGAAAAAAAAAGCCTTTTTTTTTATTCTCTTTAAACGACATGACATGGTTGCCACTCATCAAAACGAATCTAGTTTCTAGTTCTACGTGGTGAAGTTTCAAACTTTGAAAAAGTCAACCTCGTCTTTTCCTTCTCTCTTCTTTCTTTCTATCCTCAACAATCAACATATATATATAGTATTGCTAATCAGTACGATAATGTTTTTTCCCCTCCCTACATCAGTTCATAACTACTTTTAATGTTTATTTATAACTAAAACTATAAAAAATTATCAACTAGATTACATTGCTATCTATCGTCGACATGTATTGTAATAGGAAAATATAATCACAAGATTCTTTAAGCCGCGTGCTATCATTGTCACGTGATTTTTTATTTATTGTTTTCTTAAAAGGTTTTTATTTATTGTTATTGTTGCTGGATTATTTGATTAACGCTTGTTTGTCTATACTTTAGCAGTGGTCAAAGGTTTAGGACAGAGGATAGCAGACGCGACATTCTGCTTCACAGACCAAATAAGTCTGCTCTGTCTTCACTCCCAATTTCTTCAACATCTATACACTCACTCATAATCGTTCAATTCATAATCCTCAAGTCTTTTAGGAGTATTAGCTTGCATCAAATTAATTTTACAATTTACAATATATGTGTGTGTGTGTGTTTAAAGTAAATTTACACTTACGGTTTAGTTGTGTTTGATAAAAATCCTATTGTTTATATGTGTGCATCATTGAAGCTTTTAATTGGATAGTAAAAGATAGCTAGTTTGAGTAATGTGAGGGGAGATTGAAATCTACCATTCGATTTACTTTAATTTGTTTTTGAATAAATTAAAAATTACATTATTTGATAAGACTGAAATCTACCATAATGGTCAGATTTACTGAAATATATGGAGAAGTAAATAAAATTGGGCTTTGATTTTCTCACCCCCTCAACCTACATCTCACCCCCATATTTCTCAAAACGGGCAAAAATACCCCTGAAAATTTACAAAAATCACATTTCACATTTCACATTTGATAATTTCGAAAAAGTAAGTAAATTCGAATAGGTTTTTCGGAATTACTAGGTAATTCCGAAAATCCATATTTTTTTTTTCAATTATTAATATTTTCTAATTACATTTATTTTTTTAACAGTGGCGAGTAGAGACGATCGAATAACGTAGAAGCGAGCGAGTCTTCGAGAGCAAAGACTGCAAATTGACGACGACGCACAAAGATTCAGGAGGCCAGTGTAGCAGCACTCCTTCTCCGCACACTTTACAGAGGCTCGTGAGTCGCTGGCATACTGCATCTTACGCGTCGGCGCGCGAGAGAGCGTGTGCGCAGTGGGTAGTAGAGATGGTTGAGCCTGAGTTGTATTTGTACTTCACGTGCTTATTTTCAGTCATTGTTAAACATTTTGGACCCATAGTTGTATTTGTACTCCTATTTTATGTTGGTCATTTTATATATTTTGACGTCTTCTTATTTAAATCGTAATCCGTTCGTATCATATTTCCAAAATAAAACGCGTTTAAATATTATTTTAATATACAAACTTAAAAAAAAAAATTAAAAATTTCAGAATTACCTATTTTAGAGGTAATTCCGAAATTTTTTATTTTTTATGAACAGGAATTACCTTTTTTTAGAGGTAACTCCGAAATTTTAATTTTTTTTGAACCGGAATTACCTTATTTTGAGGTAATTCCGAAAATTTTAATTTTTTTTTTTAAAACGCAGGGGTAGTATTGGGTTTTTGGGAAATATGGGGGTGAGATGTAGATTGAGGGGGGTGAGAAAATCAAAAGCCAATAAAACTACACTATTAAATAGCGCTTCTTTAAGAAAGTGCTATTAAACAACAAAATTACCATACAATAGTGCTTTATCAAGAAAGCGCTATTAGATATCTATATTTTACAGCCCCCCCCCCCCCTCCCCAAAAAGCGTTGTTAAAAAGACAAAAAAATTAACCACACATTGCATACAATAGCGCTATCAAAGGGATAGTAATAATAGCGATTAATAAGTGTTATAATAAGTCTGAAAGCTACTATATCAGTAAGATTTACAACGCTATTAAAGGTGGAAAAAAAGTCTATAAAAGGTGTTTTTTGGCGTAGTTGAACAAAGTGTTTGACAACAACGCGAGTTATTTTGCAATGGAATTTTAATTGAAACGAATAATAATTGTGTTCAAAGCTAACTTTGTTATTGGCTTGTCTAATCAATTGATTGGTTTTTTTTTCCTACCTGCTAGTTGCATTGACAATTTCAGTAATATGAAAATATTGACTCTTGGGTTTTAACTCGTGTGTGATCGTATGAAAGTGTATGTAGTGTTGTTTATTTGTCATTTTCATTTAGGTTGTCCCAAAAAATAGTTGATTTTTGTTTCTAAAGACGTATAACTACCATTAGATAAAAATGCTTGACAACCTATTGTAAACTTGTTTAGTACGTGGAGTAAAAAGTCTAATTACCTAACCCATTGTATTTCCTTTTGCGGCTTTGCGGGTATCGTTTAAAACTTACACATTAATTTTTAAAAAGATGTTTTTTTGACATCATATATCATTTTATGTAAATACCTTATAATTGAACAAAAATATATTATGGTAGTAATATTTTAGTGTTTTGTGTATAAATCAAGGTTTTTTCTTCCGTACCCATCTAGAGTTGAATGGGTATGATACCTTATAGGCAAAATACTCATTGACACCTTTTTTTTTATTTAAATATTTTAAAATAAAAATAAATATTAAACCTATTTTGCCTATTTTGTCTTGAAAGTATCATACCCGACCCATTCCTGGATGGGTATGGGAGTAATCACCATAAATAAATCGTTAAGTTTGACTTAAAAATCAATCATTGATAAAGCCACCTAAAATCTTGTAAAAAAATAATTTAAAGCAACCTAATTAAATCCACATCACTTCTTTATCAAACGTATGAGTAGTTTCGCTTATTGACCCAAAAATTGCTAAGCAATTTGCAGATTTCTTCACTCTGAAGAAAAGATTCACTTAGTAATAAGCAAAGTGATTCTTGCTCAACCTTATATTTAACTAATTGTGGGCTGAATTTGCTTCGTTATTTTAAAAAGCTAAGCAAATTTACTGAAGCAATTTCTATTCTAATTTTCTTCAAGCCCCATAAAACATATTTTCCCATCAAATTAGGTCCAGTCTCCTAATCAATTAGCTTAGCTTATTACTAAGTGAATCACTATTGTTGGGCACGTAAGAGTGATTTTCGTCAATTCTATATATGCAGACAACCAAAACCACTTGCCTATCCTTCAACCGTTCGTTGGATGTTTTCCTTCCCCATGGATAAAGCTCACGTCACGTGGCATCAAATCTTTCATTTATTCAAATACTTTCCAATCAATTTCAGCAGCAAATATGTGGGTTTGGCACACTCCATTGCTATACCCCTCACTGCATCAATGGTTGGTAGACCTACTCATAATCATCAGGAAGGAAACACTGAGTTTTAGTCACTTGCTTCCTTGTTTTGATGTTCTGCAATTGTTTGATTTGAGCCACCATTAGATTAGATAGAAAGAGCGAGACAAGTTTTGTAGTATATATTTTTAAGTAAGAAAAATATGCATAACTTTCGTGGAATTCACGAAAAATTCCTTAGCTGTTTTTAATGGCCATAAACACCCAATTAATGGTTGTTCAGAAGAATTACATTCCCCTCGCCGTAAGAAGACTAGTAGGGATTCATGTCACTTAAGTTAAATTGTGGATTAACTAAAAAGACATTTATTGTTTATATTTTATATTACGACATGTAAATTATAATAAATTCTATCAAAAGCAAAATGTTAACAAAGTTTTTTGGCTTAATTCACAGTTTTAGTCCTCTTTATAACCAACTCACGATTTTAGTCGCGAAGTTTTTTTTCACGAATTTAGTCCCCCTTTTTACCAATTTTTAAAATCAACGTCCCTCATTAATTTGGTCAAACATTTTGCTAACTTGAGACTCATTAATCTTATGTGGATGACACACAAGACCGAATGGTTGTAGGAGTAGGTCGGATGAGAAATGTGGGCCGATCGTCCGAGGAATGTGGGTCGACCGCAGGAAAGCTCCTGTTATGTTTTTCTTCCTTTGTGAACACTTAGGATCAGGGTTCTTGAAGAAACTTGGATGAGCCTCTATGAAGAAGATGAAATTGTTTTTCCTAATTTAAAGATAAACAATTATAATTTTTTATTTTAAAATCCGTCTTGACGGTCCTACGTGTCATGCACATTGGATTAATGAGCCCCAAGTCAGCAAAATATTTGACCAAATTAGGGTGAGACATTGATTTTAGAAATTGAGAAAATTGATGAACGAAATTTATTGAAGAAATTTAGGGACTAAAATCATGAGTTGGTCATAATAGGGCACTAAAACTGTAATTAAGCCAATTTGTTTTTTTGACAAAATGCAAAGGTTTCTCTTTCTTGTTTATTCAATAATTATATTATTCTCTTGTAGGACTCCGTCGGTCCCATATTATATGAATTTCTAGTGAAAAAAATTTGTCTTGTAATAGATGACTTTTTAGAATACCAATGAAATATTAATGTTTCTTTTTCAGTCATACTCTTCATTATTCTACTAATTTATCTTTCAAATGTCATTAATGAGAGTTAATTTGATAAACTAGCTCACAATTTAGGCTTTCCATACAAAATTAACTATTTTTTTAATTTGTGTGAAATTACCCAAAGTGACATGTAATAGTGCAAAATTAATTATTTTTCTTATTTGTTGACAAAAAAAACCATTTTTCTTAATTTATGATTTTTCATTACATCATCCATCAGATAGATTTTTCTTTCTTTTCTTGTCTTTGTGACGTAGCGTGCAGCGACGGTAATAAAGTGAATGGTCAAAGTAAAGTGTGGAGTGGACAGAGTATTGATTGATTGCAATGCAGCCTCGCCGGAGAAAGTGTGTCCGGCCACCGCCACCGCCACCGCCACCAAAGCATTTTATGAAGGCCATACTCCCCTCTCCCATTCATGAAAACCAACTGGTAACATTCACATTCACTTACTCTTCTCTTTGATTTTTGTTCTGCCAACCCATGCTTATATGATTCAGATAGATATATACTTGCTCTTCTTTCTGTCTTTCACCATTTCCATAGCATGCACCACTCATCACCATACATTTAATGCAACCCTTCTTTTGTGAACTATGTGTGGGGTACCTTGTTTTCTATTTAGCGATTTCTATTGCTTAGTCACACTCATGATAAATGTGTAACTGAAACATTTTATTGAACTAGATCTGATACAAAGCTATATATACTATAGCTCACTGCTAAAAGAATTAGTTAGGGCAGTTCCTAATGCTACTGTTACTTTGGTACAGTGCATTTACAATTACAACTGAGCTAGATACATATTATCTATTAACTCAATCGGTTCTTTTTTGCGTATATGTATATGCTGATTAGTCACTTTGTTTACATTTCTACGTTCTTTATTTACTGCACTGCTGCAGAGAATTCCCGACGAATTTATAGCAAGATTTGGGATGGAGTTATCAACTGATGATGTTATTACAATTACTGTTCCCGATGGGCGTATTTGGGAAATGGGGCTGAAGAAATGTGGAGGAAACGTTTTCTTTTGCAACAATTGGCCACAGTTTGCAAATTACTATTCTATCAGATACGGTTCCTACCTGGTTTTCAAATATGAAGGCAATTCCAAGTTCAGTGTTATTATCTTTGATTCAACTTCTGCTGAGATCTCCTATCCACGACGCAACGAAATTCCCCCTGATGCAGATTTAGCAAGTAGTAGAATGTCTAAATCTGCTGCTTCAGAAAGAGCACATGCTGCTGCAAATGCATTCAAGCCTAATAACCCTTATTTTGTTTCAATCCTCAAGCCTGATCGTTTGGTGAGAATTTTTACTTTCTTGTTTTTGGTTTCAGTTAATGCAATGCATAAAATTAAATCTCTCATCCTTCTTATGTGCAATGCAGTATGTTCCTGTCGAGTTTGCTTCAAAGTATCTGAAGCCAAAGGTTCCTTTGAAGATCCAAAACTCCAATGGAAAGAAGTGGGAAGTTACTTGCATATTGAATTACGTGGGATCGGTATCAATGCGAATGGCGAGGGGATTAGCTGAATTTGCAAGGGGCAATGATTTGTCGGAAGGAGATACTTGTGTGTTTGAGTTGATCAAGAAGAGACATCAAGTTCTGCTACAAGTCACTGCATTTCGCGCAGTTGATTATGCCAACTAAACTAACTATTACTAACATCTTAGTATTATGTATCCTCTCATCTTTACTGTACTGTTTCATAACTGAGCCATGATCTTGTTGCATGCTAGAGGTTGTTTTTGTATATGTTTGACAACTAGTATTAGGCACTTGTTATGTTTGTTGCCTTCATAATCCAGGTTTGGATTGCTTGAATCATAACTAAATTGGAAGGATTCTGAAAATTTCATGGAGACACTCTCTTAAAGCCTATATGAGAGACCATATCCCAAAGGCAAAGGCATATGTATGACACTTCTAACATATGAAAATCAAGTACTAGTACTTTTACATTTTTAAACATCTTAAAATTTTGACATATGTCAAGGGGTAATTTCGTCATTTTGTCATTTCACCTGTTTATTAAAAAAAATCACTCACATTAGGTGGAATTTGGCCATATTCATTGATTACTTTTTCCCCATTGTATTTCTTTTCTCAACATGATGCGTGTGTGTGTGTCAGTGTTCTATATTATTATTTAGTATGGAGGAGATGTGGTAATATGAGTTGGCTTTTGGCTCTTGCTTGCACCACACCACTCCACTCCAGTCTTCACTTCACTACTACAATGCAGCATCCATTTGAGGCTCCTCCTAAGCATTTTTTGAAGGCCATATTTTCCTCACCCATTCATGACAAACAGCTGGTTATTAACCATTAATTCACTTGCTTTCTCCCTATGAATCATTGAGATATATAGTTGTATTTTCTTTTCTCTCTGTTTCTTTTTAGCTCTACCTTGCAACTTATTTTTTAACAGTACTACAGACTTTTTTTGGAGCTATCTTTGTGGCTGAAGTTTTTTTTTGACAGATCTCTGTAGCTGAAGTTAAAAGTTCGAAATTGTGAACTTGTATGTACATGTTTTGTACTTAATGAGTGTTTAAATTTACGATGTTCAAATTTGCTTGCATATTGAGTGAATGTATTCAGCTTGTTAAGATTTATGCTTTTTTATTTTTAGTAATTAATTAAAGAAGTGAATATCATATTTTTCATATGACTGCTGTTGCAGAGAATTCCAGATGAGTTTATAGCAAGATTTGGGAATGAACTATCTAGTTTTGCTACAATCAGTGTTCCCGATGGGCGTACTTGGGAGTTTGATGTGAAGAAATATGGAAGAGACGTTTACTTTTGCAACAATTGGCAAGAGTTCAGAGAATACTATTCTATAGGATATGGTTCCTATCTAGTTTTCAAATACGAAGGAAATTCCAACTTCACTGTTGTAATCATAGATTCAACTTCTGCTGAGATATCCTATCCATGCAACAAAAATGAAACAACTTCTAACTCTGCTGCTTCAGAAAGAGCAAAGGCTGCTGCTTATGAATTTAAGACAGTTAACCCTTTTGTTTCAACCATAAAAAATTCACGTGTGGTGGGGATTGGATTTTATTACTTTGGTACTATGATTGCAGGTGCAATGGTTGCTGACTCTATTGCAGGTTCAATGGTTGCTGGCAGCAATTGAACAAACACATCAAAAATACCAAAATAGGGCCAAAAATACCGTATCACTGTATAGCTTATGAAACCCGCGTATCACTGTATCTTGCAAAGGATAAGCAACGGGATTAACTTGCCTTCTAATACAGCTAAGTCGATAGCTTTGAATACTTGACAAAAGAATTTTACAAGATATCAAAATAGGGCCAAAATCCGAATTAAGCTTACTAGTAGACAAAATAGTTTCGTTCATACAATTCACTCACCAGTCACCACTAATAGACAATTTAGTTCATTGGTTATTGATTGGATTCCTAATTGACTCAATTATTTTAATTGACCCGCAGCAGACGCAGCAGAGGATCGCATGTGGGGAGGCCGGCTTTCAAGATCATTCCCACCTACTACCTCGATATCATCCACGTGATCCCAAAGATGATCCCCAACCTCTTCATTACCATCCCCACCTCCCGAGTATCAAGAAGCAGAATCGCAGTCGATGCTTATTACTCGCACTCACCCATGTCCGAGTATCAGCGAGGTGCCTCAAAGAAGATCGTGAGGAGCCTCAAGCAGATCGAGGAGCCTCGTGAGGAGCCTCACTTCTCTCTTTTCACCGACTGGGCGCATCATGTCTCAGCTTCTCATACTGGCCGACCCTTAAGTTTTGCATTTTTTGCTTAAATAATTTATTTAAGTCACATAGTCCGTGACTTTTGCTTACATTATTTATTTATTTTTATTTCGTGAGTATCGAAGTTGTCAAAGTATGGGCTCATGGCAACAAAGTCCATACTAGACTTCATCTTCATTACCCCGACCTACTTCAACAAGACCACCGTGGTTGTGGACTCCGTGATTGCCCCACTTCTCCGCACCGCCACGCCACAAGAGAGACCATGAGTCATTGCCGCTTATCGAGAGGCGGCACTCGCACACTTCGCCATTTCACTTGCCATTTGGTGAGATGACGATCACCGATGACGCCTCTTTCGTCACGCACCTTCCCATCCAGTGGAACTATGCCACACTCTCCCGCCTCACCGTTAGCTCTGAGTTTGCCACACACTGGCGAGACATATTCAGTGTGTCACTGTCGAGGTCGCTAACAACACCCGGGGTCCATATTACACTTCAAATGGCTCGGAGCAGTTTATGAGCGTAACTTTGAGGAGGGGGTGACATCACAGGGTCGTTGTGGGGCTTTTCTCGCTTCGCTTTCCTCCGACTCTACAAAGATCTTCACCACGAAGACCGGAGACAAAAATGAGGCTGTTGGTCGATCTACTCTGGACGATCCGAGTCCGCAGGTTCTCGGAGGCTATGCGATGGGGTGCAAAGCACTAGCCGCCATGTATGAAGTCCTCCTGAACACGCGCCTTCGAGGACTACGCAAAGAAATGTGGAGGTATGCCACCATTTCGTATACATTTTAACTTCTTGTATTTTTGTTAAATCGCACCGACTTTTGGTAAATTTTTGTGAATTAAATATGTTATTTATTTTTGCATTTCAAAGCTTGGATTACGTGGTATTTCCTGATGGTGGATAGGTTGGTGGTCATATCCCGGTGCGAGCCACCGGTCCGGCGCTACAGAAGAAGAAGTCGCACCACCTCGCCGAGCCACTACAGAGGATGCTTCGAAACAGTGTTCCATTGAAAGTCTCAGGGTAGTAGTATAATTTTCATTTCTTCCTTTTCATCAAAAACTTACATTTCTTCTCTTAACTTTAAGTTGCTAGAAATATAGGGAAAAAATGCACTTGTAGTATTCTCAGTATTACCTACAAAATTTTCTGTGGAAATATTTCACAGGTATTTCCTGCGACTGCTTCATAAAATTTTGCAGGAAACTATTTTTCTGTAAATTTCCTACAAAATTTTCATAACAATCCGTAGGAAATAATTACCCACAAACGTATTATCAACAAAATAGAACATGCACAAAATTCGCATGAAATTGGTTTCCTGCGAATTTCTCAGAATTCACAGGAAATTTTGAAAATTCTAGTAGTGTTTAAAACTAAGAAAATTAAATGAATAATAAGTTTTTGTTGAGCAATCTTATAAATTGTTTTGTGAGATATAAAATTTGATACTTGTATTTTTTTTGACAACGATACTTTTTTTTTACATGACAACGATACTTCTCAATAAGTAATCTAAAATTTAATACTATTTTGTTTAAGAGTTTAATTTATATATTCATACACCTATTGTGTATATAAATTAAACTATTTGATAGTGTATCACTGATTCAATTTCTCTCCTGCCAGTTACACCTCCGGCCACTCCTGTCACTCAAATGTCACCATTGGATGTATCTAGTGGTTAAGATTGTTTATTCTCCACAAAAATTAAATCATCTAACTAGGAAATGAAAAAAAAATCTGAAATCGCAGGGAGAACTGCAACAACACGAATCATCGCACCACGACAATACTATACAATACTGATCATCTCATTACTGCAACGCCGATCTTATCATTGCCTTGACACCAATTATCTCACCACCACGACACCAATTGTACCACAACTGCAACGCTGGTCGTCGTCTCTGAAGAACATTAGCGATTTCTGCCAAACCACTTATATTCTTCATTTTATTTTCCTAGACTGTATTTTAATCACTCTCAGATTTAGACTTTATGTTGTTTACTTTAGAGTTTAGATAGATATTGAATTGAATATGATGGCCATAGTAGTCAGGCAAGCAAAACGCCCATTTGGGTTATGGGTAAAGATCACTACTGTTCCTTGAAGAAAAGTAAATGGCTTCAAATGGAGTTAGTTAGATGGGTTTTAGAAAGATGCTGGACGTGGTGAAATCAGTGTTGCCATAACAAGGGGTTGATTATGAAGCGTTGGATCTAATCAATGGTTGGATTTTTTTTTTACAGGAGTGACAGGAGGTTAAAATGACGGGAGAGAAACCAAATCCACGTATCAATGTATCTTTCATTTCAAATTTGGTATTTTTAGTTTTTCTTTTTTCAAAATATTGAGTGTTTTAAGAAAATGATGATATGATTAAATCTTTTTTCTAACTATACATGTTAAGTATAGTCAAAATGATTTTTGCGAGATTGTTAATAGTGAAGTATTCTTATTCTTTTATTGAAAATGTAGTAGTAACACTCTTCATGCACGCTGCAAAATTGTCAATAGCCTATACTTCTAGATTCCGTTAAAAAACAAGGTTCTGAGTTCGAATCTAATCTTTAAAATGTTGGAACCTTAAATTTCTTGATGGAGAGTTTTATCGCCCATTGTAGTCATACTCAAAAAAACAAAGTATCTGCCCAGTTCACACGAAAAAATTAAAATAAGGGTTCCAAAATCAATTATTTCAATCTTTTTTAAACATCTATTGGCCCACATCTCTCTTCGCCTCTTTGTCACGTTGTTTATAAATTAGTCATGCTATATGTAGCGAATAACTTCCTTGTGAAAATTACCGGTATTTTTTCTTGAGCAGTGTTGGATGGTACGACGAACATTGTATGAAAAGTAAGAAAAACACTTGTTTTGTCCTCTTTATCACACAACACCCTCGCGTTGGTTGATGAAAATAAGCATCCCTCACATTTCTTATCGTACTATCAAGTATTTCTCTTTTTTCTTTCTTAAAAATCTTTTAAAAATATAGAAAAAAAACTGAAAACAACTAGCAATAGTTTCTGCTTGCATTTAACGGCGAAATGACAGTGGATGCTGCTAATCTCAACCCTCCTTCGTCCAACTACGTCAATCTCAATGTCCCCGACTGCCATGCACATATTCCTCCTTCTCAACAACAACAACAAGAACAGGTTATTTTAATTTATGATTTAATAGACGATGAGATCCTCTCTTGCGAAAGAACCATTCTGCGCCATGCAAAATGGTTCTACAGTCGGAGAGGATTCAGATTCTTTATAAGATTAGAAGATAAGAAAAGAAGAGAATGTTGATTTGATTGATTGATTTTAGGTGAAGAAGAATAGTAAAAAGGACGATTTAGTCCTTGCATACAAAACTCTTGGTATTGTATTCGGAGGTCTAGTGACGTCACCACTTTACGTTTACCCTTCAATGCCACTAAAATCTCCAACAGAAGAAGATTATTTAGGGATTTACAGTATAATGTTATGGACTCTTACTCTCATTGGTGTTGTTAAATACGCTAACATTGCTATAAAAGCTGATGATCATGGTGAAGGTGGAACTTTTGCTTTATATTCATTACTTTGCAGCCATTTGAATATTGGAATTTTGCCTTCTAAAGTGTTTACGAGATTAAACTCTACTCCAAGGTCTAGTGACGTCACCACTTTACGTTTACCCTTCAGTGTTGTCTGCAATGGATGGAGCAAGAGCACATTTTCCTTCTGTTAGCAAATGTAAGTTTTAAATTGACTATTGCAATTTTTCTAGTTGTAGAGTAGACTTCAGGTTGTTGACTTTGTTATGCAATTCATTTTCCTGCTTTATACAACTCTGGTTTCTGTCTTTGCATATGTTGTTGCAGCACTAGTGGAAATACTCTCTGCGGTTATCTTGATCCTTTTGTTCTTGTTGCAAAAACATGGTACATCTCGCGCCAGCTTCCTCTTCTCCCCAATAATGGCTACATGGACTCTGAGTACCCCACTTGTAGGAATTTGCAGAATCCTACGCCACTACCCAACTATATTCAAGGCTTTATCTCCGCATTACGTTTTTCGTTTCTTTTGGAGGAATGGAAAATCTGGGTGGTTATTACTTGGGGGTATTGTCCTTTGCATTACAGGTATGTATCTTATCCATCCTTTTTGTAAGACATACAATTTTTGACTCAGGACGGAGAAAATCATCCATGAAAGACCATTTTCTTTCTATGTCAAATCAAATTACAAATAGTATGGTTATATGTAAATTTAGCAAAAGAGATTATTGCAAACTAATGTCAACTGTCCCGATAGAACATGTTCAAACACTAAAAGGTGGAACTTTGTTTGGAAGGATGCCAGTTTTTTTGTCGTTCTAACTTTTGATATGAATATAATCACTAATGCATATCATCGCATACATTGTTTCCATTTGTTCTTTTTTGATTTTTTCATCTTGACAGGTTCTGAGGCAATGTTTGATGATCTTGGTCATTTCAATTCAAGGTCCATTCAGGTTATTTTAACTACTCTTGGTCTGTCTTTCAAGGTTTTACTTCCTTTTCAGCTAGTAATTATCTTTCTCTTCATTGTTATTTTGATAACAAATGGCTTTTCTATTCACAATTTACCCATCTCTTGTTCTGACTTATGTGGAACAAACAGCATACCTGATCAAGAACCCCAATGATCATGATGATGGCTTTTATAAATTTGTACCAACTTCAGTTTACTGGCCTATCTTTGTCATTGCAACATTGGCTACAGTTGTTGCTAGCCAGTCATTAATATCAGCCACCTTTTCTGTAATCAAGCAATCAGTAGTGTTGGATTATTTTCCCCGAGTAAAAATCGTACATACATCTCATAATAAAGAAGGAGAAGTTTACTCCCCTGAAGTGAACTACACCCTAATGGTACTTTGCGTTGCTGTCATACTTATTTTTGGAGCAGGAAAAGATATTGGAAATGCTTTTGGTATGTTAGTTTCTAAAACTATTTGTTTGTTGACTGAACATTAATTATTTCCACCTGATTAAGAAAACATATGTTATAAACTACTATAATAGTTTTTGGTGCAACTCTACAGAATTTAAAATTCAACTATATATGGTACACTAAAGAGGAATTGAAGGGTTGTTTGTTCCAAATGTGTCGAAATATAGTAATTCTGCAAGCTTCTCATGATGGTGTAACATTTGTTTCAGGTGTTGTTGTGAGCCTAGTAATGCTTATCACCACTATATTGCTTACATTAGTCATGATCATGATATGGAAAACTCATGTCATGTTGGTTTCTCTTTTCTTCTGCGTGTTTTTTGTGATGGAAGGGATATATGCCAGTGCAGTTTTCACTAAATTTGCAGAAGGCGGATGGGTTCCTTTTGCCATATCACTTATCATTGCCTTCATCATGTTTGATTGGTTTTATGGTCGACAAAAAAAGATAGAATATGAGATAACCCACAAGATAACCTTTGAGAGACTTAAAGAGCTTTTAGAATAATGCGTTGTTCAAAGGGTTCCTGGGCTATGTTTCTTTTATACTAACTGTTAAACTAGGGACTTAGTATTTTACTGTCACTGTTAAATGTAATTTAGTTTTTATGGTAAAGTTGTTAGAGTATTGTTGGGTTAGTTAGAAAGTAGTTAGTTCCTAACTAGATGTAGTTATCAGTTATGGAAACAGTTAGGATTAGTTAGATATATACTCTAGTCTCTCATTGTAAAAAGTCAGTTGAACATTTCTAAGATTGAATGAATTTGTATTTTCCTTTTCTTCTTCTTCGCTCATTCTCTCGTGTTTCAATTCTGTTCAATTTCTTCACTCGATTCATGGAGAATTAATATCTCAATATGGTATCGATGCGAAATCGCTTCGCTTTCCAATCGTTCTCCACGATTCGTTATCAAATCGTTTGATTGATTCCTCGATTCTTCATTATCGAGCTCAATTTCTCGTTTTTTTTCTTCCGGTGTTCTTCATCGTCGTTCTTCTATGGCGGACATCACATCAACGTCCAGCCCTTATTACATTCATCCCTCGGATAATCCCGGGGCTGTCCTCGTCTCCAATCTTCTTAATGATTCTGGAACAAATTATGGTTCTTGGTCGCGTGCAATGATCATCGCGCTTGGGGCCAAGAACAAGTTAGGGTTTATTGACGGCACCATTCCTAAACCCACCACCGACACCACCACCGCCGCTTGGGTTCGAAGCAATCACATGACAACATCTTGGATTCTGAACTCCATTTCTAAAGACCTTCACAGTAGTGTTCTCTATTCCGACTCTGCAGCTGCTATTTGGAAGGAATTAAAAAACAGATTTGAGCAAAGCAACGGTCCCAGGATCTTTCAACTCAACAAAGAAATTCTAAATTGCTCTCAAGGTAATCTTTCTGTTAGCGCCTACTACAGCAAATTCAAGGGTTTATGGGATAGTCTTGCTGAGCATAATCCCAAGAACACTTGTAACTGTGGAGGTGCCGATGCCTTGGTTGCTTATTTGAATCGCCAACATCTTTATGTGTTTCTGATGGGTCTCAACGAAGTATATAGCACTGTACGTGGACAAATATTGTTAATGGATCCCGTGCCTGATATTAGTCGTGCTTTTTCCCTGGTTGTTCAAGAAGAAAAACAACGGGAAATTGGAAACTCTTCCACTGAAAGTGTCTCTCCTATTGCGTTTGTTGTCAACACTAAAGGAGGCAAGAAAGATCGACCTCAATGTTCCCACTGTGGACTCCATGGACATGTCAAAGACAAATGTTTCAAGCTCCACGGTTTTCCTCCTGGGTACAAGAAGCAAAAGAGTGCTGCTACACAACAATGCATGCTCCATGTATTTCGCTTTGGTGCATCCACCGAGCCTCCCATTGATCATCAACGATGATCGTGAACTCATTCGGATATGCAAGCTCAACTTGCAAAGACTTATGTGTCTGATTCTGCAGAGAAAACAGGTGAAATTGTTCTTCACTTTACCTGTTCTTTGCGTTTATTGCGATTAGTTTTCACTGTATATATATAAATCATTGGATTTATGATTACGTGCAACCGCTCATATTTGCATCTCTTTGGCATCTTTCCTTTCCTATACAAAATTGCATAACACTTTTGTGACTCTTCCTAATAATCAAAAGGTTTCGTCTTGCAACTGCTCTGTGAAACTATGTTCGTTTAATTCTTCACAATGTTCTTTGTATTCCCGCCTACATTAACATTATTTCGTAGGTTGCTTGAATCAAGACCTCGTTATCATGTTTCTTTTTCTAACAATGAATTCTTGGTCCGGGATGCCTCCAACCAAGGTGATTGGCGGGGAGTAATTTTCTTGATGGCTTATATTTTTTCACTCGAACTTTCTTGTAAAAATGTGAATTCTATCTCATCTAGTTTGCATAGGCCAAGTAATGTTTCAAGTGCACAATTGTGGTCCTCGTGTAAAAATGTGAATTCTGTTAGTTTGAATAAAAATTGCTATGTTACAAGTGCACAATTGTGGCACTCTAGGTTAGGACACATCTCTGATTATGTACTCAAATTCTTGTGTAATAAATTGCCTTCAATAAAAGTTGTTGATCGCAAATAACGATTCTTGTTCTATATGTCCTTTGTCTACAATGCATCGTTTGCCGTTTGTTTCACATAATAATTTTTCTAACTTTCCTTTTGATTTAATACATTGTGATGTGTGGGGACCTTTCCATCAACCAACACATGACCACAAGCACTACTTCCTCACCATTGTGGATGACTGCTCTCGTTTCACATGGACTCACCTAATGAAGTCCAAATCTGAGGCGCCAAAACTCATCATGTGCTTCTTTAAATTCATCAAGACTCAATTTGACAAGCAAATCAAGTCTATCAGGACTGATAATGCCATGGAGCTGGCATTAGACAGTTTTCTTCAACAAGAAGGGACTCTACATCAATTATCCCGTCCCCACGCACCTCGTGCCAGAATTCTGTGGTGGAACGGCTTATCAACACACCTTTCAACGTTGCTCGGGCTTTATATTTTCAATCCAAGATTCCATTGGCATACTGGGGAGAATGTGTATCAACTGCCACCCACTTGATTAACAGGACACCTTCCACTACCTTACAAGGTAAATGTCCTTTTGAATTGCTATATAATATTGAGCCTGACTACTCATCTTTACGTGTTTTTGGTTGCCTTGCCTTTGCCTCCACTATACCCTCCCAAAGACACAAATTTTCTCCTCGGTCCACCCCTTGTGTTTTTATAGGCTACCCAATTGGTGTCAAAGGTTACAAGCTCCTTGATCCAAAAACAAACAAGTTCATCATTTCTAGGGATGTCACCTTTTGTGAAACAATTTTTCCTTTTCACCAGACCTCTCCCAACCCACCATCAACCTTATTATTTCCAGAATCTCTCCTCCCCACCTCCTGTGATCCTCCCACTGAAACAACTATAGACAATCCTTCTGATGTTGTCCCTGTGATTCCTATATCAATTCAGGAAGATTATACTGATTCAGCTCCTAATATTGATCCTCACACACCTATTCAAGCCACTACTGCTCTGTAGAACCACCACAAGATCCTCTTGAGCCTCCAATCCTTGAACTCGACAATACCAACTTAAGATCATCACGACGACCTCATAACCCACCCGCTCACTTAAATATCTATGACTCGCAACTCTGTTTTGTATCCAATTCAATCTTTTCTCAGTTATGACAACTTGCGACCTTCTTATAAACACTTCATTAACAACATCTCCTCTGTTTTTGAGCCTCAATTCTTCCACCAAGCTATCAAATACCCCGAATGGCAAAAGGCAATGGTGATGAGTGAGTTAGTGGCTCTGAGAGGCAAATAATACTTGGTCCATTGTTACTAAACCAATTGACAAGAAAACAAAGGTTGCAAATGGGTGTACAAGACTAAATACAATCTTTGATGGCTCTCTTGATAGATGCAAGGCCGACTTGTGGCTCGAGGTTTCACCCAACAATGTGTCATTGATTTCTTAGATACTTTTTCTCCGGTTGCAAAACTCACATCCGCCGAATTTTACTTTGTTTAGTTTGCTCGGTTTAATTGGCATTTGTTACAATTAGATATCAACAATGCATTCCTCCATGGGGAGCTTGAGGAGGAAGTTTATATGAACCTCCTCTTGGCTATCCAAGTCGGGGAGAACAAAGTATGTAAACCGAACAAGTCTATATATGGACTTAGACAAGCCTCGAGACAATGGTTTGCAAAATTCAAAGAACACCATCACTTCTTTGGGATTCGAGAAAAGCTCTGCACCATTCTTTATTTACAAAAGTGTCTGGAATTGATTTTGTGGCACTATTGGTATATGTTGATGACATAGTGCTAGGTGGTCCTAACAAGTCCTCATTGAATCTGTCCCAAACCATGCTTGAAAACATTTCAAGTTAAAAGTTATTGGTGAGTTGAAGTACTTCCTAGGCCTAGAAATTGCAAGGTCTAAATCAGGAATACATTTATCTCAGAGAAAATATGCTCTGCAACTATTGATTGACACTGGATTCACCTCTGCAAAACTCGCTTACGTCCCTATGGATCCCAAAGATCAAGTTAAATGACACCGATGGATCCCTCTTGAAGATCGAGGCCATGTATAGAAGATTGATTGGGAGGATGATTTACCTTACCATATCCAGACCCGATATCACTTATACTGTTAACAAGTTAAGCCAATTCATGGCAAAACCTAGAACTCCTCACCTGCAAGCTACCCAACATCTCATTATTCGATTCAAAGGAAGTGCGAGGACATGGCATAACCTTCCTGCTAATCCTTCTTTGAAGCTCACGAGGATATGTAGATGCAGATCGGGGGATCATGTGAAATGAGCGAAAAAGTCTACAACGAGTTTACGCATATATTTGGGGCAATCTCTAATAGCATGGAAATCTAAAAAGCGAGCCACAAGAGCGGATCATCTGCGAGGCGCATCACGAGCTATAGCTTCATCCTTTAGTGAGTCGTGGATCAAGCAATTGCTTCGTGAATTCAAAGTTGAAATCACTTCAACTATCTTTTGTTGTCGATAGTAAATGCAATAATACGACTTGCGAAAAATCCAACAAGTCATGAGAGGTCAAAGCACATTGACATAGATTGCCATTTTATAAGGGAATATGTGCAGAAAGGGTTCTTGAAACTGATACATGTTAAATCTCAACAACAGGTAGCAGATATTTTAACAAAAGCACTGCACAAAAAACCAGCCAAAGATTGATGTTCAAGCTGGGAATGAAAGACCTATATCTCCCAACTTGAGGGGGAGTGTTAAACTAGGGACTTAGTTTTTACATTGCCATATTTATTTTACTGTCACTGTTAAATGTAATTTAGTTTTTATGGTAAAGTTGTTAGAGTATTGTTGGGTTAGTTAGAAAGTAGTTAGTTCCTAACTAGATGTAGTTATCAGTTATGGAAACAGTTAGGATTAGTTAGATATATACTCTAGTCTCTCATTGTAAAAAGTCAGTTGAACATTTCTAAGATTGAATGAATTTGTATTTTCCTTTTCTTCTTCTTCGTTCATTCTCTGTGTTCAATTCCTGTTCAATTTCTTCACTCAGATTCATGGAGAATTAATATCTCAATACTAACATTCAAGATGGTCTCACTCCTGTTCTTGGACATTACATAAAGAACATGAGATCCCTTCATAAGGTAACAATATTCACAACTCTTCGATATTTGTTAGTCCCCAAAGTTGCTCCACATGAGAGGATTGTCATCAATAAATCAAATCACAAAGGGATGTATTGTTGTGTGATTCAGTATGGTTATGCAGATGCTCTAAATATAGGAGATAATTTTGTAGGTCAAGTCATCCATAGTTTGACAATGCACATACAAAATGATCCTAACAATCTTTCATCCGATTCTCAAGAGTTTAAAGAAGAGATTTCCAGCTTCGAAGAAGCGCAATTTGCTGGGGTTGTTCATGTTCGAGGAAAGACAAGATTTCATATTGGTGTGAACTGTGGTTGGTTTGATAAAATTATGGTTGGTTTTTATGAAGTCATGCACAGTAATTGTAGATCTGGTTTGCCTGCGATAGGGATTTCTTCACAGCAACGAATTGAAGTAGGAATGCTTTATGAGGCTTGAAGGGTTAACATCATATTGGTGAAGTTATCCTTCATGTATAACTGCTCCAGTGAACATATTTGATAACTCGAGCTCAAGTTAAAAACTAAAGCATTGTAAATTACCTTTAAGAGATTGTAGTCAACTCCCTCTCAATGTCGCCTGTGATTGTAAGCTCTTCTTGGGATAATGTAAACATTGTAAATTACCTTACGAATGTTCATTCTTCTTTTCTCCATCCTCGTTTACAATTCTATATATTCTAACTTTTGAAAGATTAGTATCAAGATAGAGATCTGTTCAGTATCAAGATAGAGAGTTCAGCTTATGGTCTTCCCCTTTGTTCTTCCAAACCATTTTTGAGGTTGCAAGTGAGCTACGAGGCGTGATTTGAAGAGAGTTGGGGTTGCATGTGTATTTAGTGACTTTGATTGAGTCCATAACAGCCACATTTCGATATTTAAAGGATTCTTATGGATCAAAATTATGTTTGTTTAGTCTATCCTAGAGTTATATTTTGTATTATGTACTATGTTGACACTTTAAACTTTTAATGTTGTAATCGAAGTTTAAGTATCAATTTGAGAACCATACTTTTGGTAATTGAACACTAGTTGTATAAATTAGTCATGTTGAACCGTTAACAATTATGTCATTAAGTTTCTATTTTGGCATTTCTACCTCTTGGAGTATGTTATGGATGTTTTATTCCATCAAGTTATGTATGTTCAATTTCTTAAATAGGTTTCCAACTCTGATTTATCCGTGTAACATTCTCCTCTACCATTTGTTCTTTTAACGGTGTGATTGACAAGCGAGAGATTGAGACGAAAGAAAGACACAATAGAAAGACACAATAGGAAGATAAAGATATGATATGGAAAGAAAGGGGCTGAAAGCACATGAGCACCACTAAAAATTATTTTCAATGTACATGCAAAGAACGTGAAAAGAGAATCGTCTTTCATTTCTCTTTCCAATTTTATAATCATCCAACTTTAAAAATAATTTGTCAAAAAAACTTAAAAATAAACTGTTAAAAATTAATATTAGGAAGTTTTCGTCCTTTTCAAATCTAAACAAATTTATTTGCTTTTCATTTCTCGTCTTTTTCTCTTATTCCAACAAATGCTCTAAAATATGCTACATTTTTCACCTCATTCTATCTACTCACATCTTTATATCTTCTCAATCTCTTAATACAACCAATCACACCATAACTAAATGAAACTAACAGTGCCAAAAATATTTGAAGAGAACCATTACTCCAGTTTTTAACGATTTTATTATTTTGTCCATTGTCTTTTGACTATCTATTATAAAAATGTAAGACTACTAAATATATCATTATTTAATTTAAAGAACAAATTAAGAAAATACATGTAAGTTTTATCTTGACTACTACTAGGGAAGTATAAACCTTTTTTTTTGTGTGACCAAATTGCACGTAAAAATCTACTCCATTCAATCTTTATTATAAGTAAATTTTGTAGTTTTAAATTTATTAAATAACTGAGGTATTTGACCTATAATATAAATCAAATACTTAAAATTAATTTTTTTTATAATAGAGACATGAAGGAGTAACTCTGGGAAATACTAATAAATTGTCATTTAATTATTTTTGTTGACAAAATAAATTGTCATTTATATAGTTTATAGTTTTTACTAGTCAATGGGGTTAAATAATTAAAAAAGGGTTTAGTCGAGAATTAAGTATTTAACCAAAAAAAGTATTTAAACCCTTTTTAAAAATGCATTGGCCCACCTCTCTCTCTCTCTCTCTGCGCCTCTTTGTCATCTGGTTAACGGCGAAACAGAGTTCTATAGTTTCCGCTTGCATTCAAGGCTCTTGAATTTGCTTCAAGTTCCCATTTTCCAGAAATGTCAGTCGATGCTCCTTCTTCCTCAAACGACGTCGTTCTCAACGTCTCCGACCGCCATGCACACATTCCTCTTTCTCAACAACAACAACAACAACAGGTTAGATTAGTTTACGATTCTAATTTATGAATTATAAGATATGAAGAGAAGAGATTGTTGATTTGATTGATTGAATTATTTTAGGAGAAGAAGAAAAGTAAAAAGGACAATTTAGTCCTTGCATACAAGACACTAGGTGTTGTATTTGGAGGTCTCGTGACTTCACCACTTTACGTTTACCCTTCAATGCCGCTAAAATCTCCAACAGAAGAAGATTATTTAGGGATTTACAGTATAATGTTTTGGACTCTTACTCTCATTGGTGTTGTTAAATATGCTAACATTGCTATCAAAGCTGATGATCATGGTGAAGGTGGAACTTTTGCTTTGTATTCATTACTTTGCAGACATTTGAATATTGGAATTTTGCCTTCTAAGCAGTTTAGGTTAAACTCTACTGGAAGGTATGGTACTGAATCGGATACTAGACTTGGTAAATTATTTGAAACTAGTTTAGTTTTGAGAAGGATCTTGCTTTTTGTTGCTATGTTGGGTACTTGTATGCTTATTGGTGATGGTATTCTCACCCCTGCAATTTCAGGTCATTTCTTTTTTCCCTTCTTTACTCTTCAAGTTTTATTTATTTATTTATTTATTTGTTATTTATCTACTTGCTCACTTTGTTTTGCTTCACATTAATATGCTTTTACTGTTTGTTAATTTATTTACCAGTGTTGTCTGCAATGGATGGAGCAAGAGCACCTTTTCCTTCGGTTACCAAATGTAAGTTTTTGGCTATTGCAATTTTACTTTCACTTTCATGTTTTGCAGACTTCATAGCTTGTAATTGCAACATACAACAATCAAGCTTCTAAAATATTTTAATATCAGAAGCAATTTTTACATTTACCTATAAAAAAGTAAACTACCTTCAGTATCATTATTTAAGTAGGAGTCTGGTTCACTTACAAGTTTGTGTGATTAACTTAACGATATGTAGAAAATGCGACAACTACCTTTGTTATCGTTATTTAAGTAGCACATGGTGACCTTCATGGAGTTTTCAAATTAAGAAACGACTTTTCTTGCTCAGATTTTGTTCAAACGAGCATGATGCTTTCCTGAATTTGTACAGTTATTGTATACTGGGATACTGACATTGAATAAGAATCCTTGATCATCAAGGTCCTTTACATAATTTGAATAACACTGTGTATGTCAGATAGATATAGTCAAGTTAAAGAAACCTTTTATCATAAAGGATTTCTAGTCCTAGAGTAGACTTCAGTTTGTTAACTTTGTCATGCAATTCATTTTCCTGGTTTATATGACTCTGATTTCTGTTTTTGCATATGCTGTTGCAGCACTAGTGGAATCACTCTCTGCAGTTGTCTTGATCTTTCTGTTCTTGTTGCAAAAATTTGGTACATCCCGTGTGAGTTTCCTCTTCTCCCCAATAATGGCTGCATGGACCCTGAGTACCCCACTTGTAGGAATATACAGCATCATACGCCACTATCCAACTATATTCAAAGCTTTATCTCCGCACTACATTTTCCGTTTCTTTTGGAGGAATGGAAGATCTGGGTGGCTTTTACTTGGTGGTACTGTCCTTTGCATTACAGGTATGTATCTTATCCATCCTTATGTAAGACATACAATTTTTGACTCAGGACTGAGAAAATTATCCATGAAGGACCCCTTTCTCTCTCTGTCAAATTGAATTACCAATAGTATGGCTATATGAGAATTGAGCAAAAGAGACTATTGCAAGTTAATGTCAAGCGATCCACTAGAACTTGTTCAAACACTAAGAATATGAATATAGTGATCAAGGAAGCCAGTTCTTTTGTTGTTCTGACTTCTAATATGAATATAGTGATCACTTACTCAATTTTAAAATTTGATTATCTGGGTCTTGCTCATTTTCTCCACAGAGAAAGCAGGTTCACTGAAAAATGTGATTTTGATTGGCTATTGAGAAAGTTTGCAGAGTATGCTCTGATTGCTATCTCTGTTGCCCTGTCTTTATCTGCTTTCATTTTCGTTTGTTTTTTTGAGTGATGCTTTTGAAGTTTGCTCCACCGTTACGGTTGCAATGGTTTTTGTATTTTGTTGATGTTGGCTTGTGCTGAGGAATCAATACATCTCTATAACGATTGCTTCCCTCAATCTTGGTCCCATAAATCTTCTCCAATCTGATGGCTGAGGAATGTGTTGATGTACCAATGGTCACTGAATAACTATGTCACATGTTGTTGGATTAAGAAGGCACTCTTCTGGAAAAGCAGGTTCTGGAAACAATGAAGAAAAAGTTGTTCCTAATCCTCATTACCTCACAGCTTCTACAGGATCTTGTCATGATTTTTGTAATAAAAAGTTGAGGAGGATTGTTCTTCAGGAAAACATGGAAAAGAAGAATACATAGAAAAAGTGGAGACTTTTGAAGTTGAGGAGAAAGGCAAGCCTCAAAAAGATGATGGGGTTATAGTATATTTTGAAGACAAGGAGTGCGAGAATTTAAGGGAGAAATTGGAAGAAATTGAAATTGAGAAAAGTAGTCCAAGGAGGCTTAAATTTAGGAGAGGAAAAGTGTTGGAAGCTCTGAAGTATGGACACCTCTACCAAATGCCGCGTCCCGTGTCCGTGTCGGACACCGGCATTCGTTAGACACCGACACGGCACGCAGCCAGCACTTCTTTACGGTGTTCCTCTTAAAAAGATATATTTTGATTTGGACACTTCCTAGACACCGTTTGGACACCTCTAGGACACTCTCATCATTATTTTATTTATTTATTTTTAAAATCAACTTCATGAAAATTTTAAGTTATTATACTTATTCTTAAGGTATAAACCTTTTATTTTCAAAAAACTTTATGAAACTTATTAACTTTGTTTTTAAAAGCAAAATAGATAAATTCTAATTCTCAATTTAGATTTTTCTCGTGTTGATCGTATATGTGTTTGTGTTTATTCGTTTTGTTATCTTTGTAATTACTTATATATAATAGGTGTCTCAGTGTCCTATATTTTGTTTGACCACTAGCGGTGTCTCAATGTCCGTGTCGTGTCCGGTGTCCGAGTCCGTGCTTCATAGGTTGGAAGTGAGTGCTACTGATGTAATGGTTGATGGTGACAACGGTGTTCCAGAAAAGGTTGTTTGGAGACATCAAAATGTAGAGGGAAAGAAAGATGGACAAGTATTGTTAAACAATGTGATTGAAGAAAGAGCCAGTGATATGGTTGAAACTCAAAAGAGCAAAGTTAAAGCTTTGGTTGATGCATTTGAAACTATAATATCTCTCCATGAGAAAAAAACTTATGCAGCAAACACTGTCAATTGGTGTTGGTATATATTTTTCTAGTATTTCATTTACTTTGTAAAGAAATGATAGGAAAATATATCCAAGGTAGGTTGTGGTAGTAGAATTGAGTTAACCAGGTTATGGTTCTGCAGAAAGTATAGGTAGATTTTGCTTGTCTGCAGAAGCTGAGTTAGAGTTGAAAGTTGAAAAGGCAGATAGATATACTTGAGTGAACATACTATTACTAATCATTCTGTCTTTGATTGATTTTTATATATAATAGGTGAACATACTATTTTGTTGGTACATACTATTACTATTACTAATCATTCGTTTTGTTATCTTTGTAATTACTTATATATAAGATGCATCCTCCCATGCCTAATGTGATTGATTTTTATGTTTTGAATAAGACAGTGATAATATCAGTGAACTTTTGTTTAAAAAAAAATTGGCATGGGAGGATGCATTTTCTTTTCCAAATGGATGTGTATGTGTATCATTGAACATATTTTTTCCATTTGTTCTTTATTTATTTCTTCATTTTGACAGGTTCTGAGGCAATGTTTGCTGATCTTGGCCATTTCAATCCAAGGTCCATTCAGGTTATTTTTATAACTTTTGGCCTGTTTTTTAAGGTGTTACTTACTTTTCAGCCAGTAGTTATTTTTCTCTTCATTGTTATTTTGAAAACAGATAGCTTTTCTATTCACAATCTACCCATCTCTAGTTTTGACTTATGCGGGACAGACAGCATACCTGATCAAACACCCCAATGATCATGATGACGGCTTTTACAAATTTGTACCAACTTCAGTCTACTGGCCTATCTTTGTCATTGCAACATTGGCTGCAATTGTAGCTAGCCAATCATTAATATCAGCCACCTTTTCTGTAATCAAGCAATCTGTAGTGCTGGATTATTTTCCCCGAGTAAAGATTGTACATACGTCTTCTAATAATGAAGGAGAGGTTTACTCCCCTGAAGTGAACTACATCCTAATGGTCCTTTGCGTTGCAGTCATACTTATTTTTGGAGACGGAAAAGATATTGGAAATGCTTTTGGTATGTCAGTTTCTAAAACTCTTTGTTTGCCGACTTAATATTAATTAGTTACCACCTGATTAATAAAATATAGTACCATTTTATTCACGTCATCAACTACTATAAAAGTTTTTGGTGCAACTCTACTGAATTTGAAACTCAAATATGGTACACTATAGAGGAATAGAAGGGCTGTTAGTTCCAAATGTGTAGAAGTATAGTGAGTGGGGGGCCACATATTATTCTCCAGTCAACAATCTGGTGGTTCTCAATCTCAAAATCTGATACAATCCGAGGATCGTTTTCTATTTATTAATTATAACTATTTAGTATTTACTAGCAGTCTCTACAAACTTCTCATGCTGGTGTACCATTTGTTGCAGGTGTTGTTGTGAGCCTAGTGATGCTTATCACCACTATATTACTTACATTAGTCATGATCATGATATGGAAAACTCCTGTCATACTGGTTTCCCTGTACTTCTGCGTGTTTTTTGTGATGGAAGGGATATATGTCAGTGCTGTTTTCACTAAATTTGCTGAAGGCGGATGGATTCCTTTTGCCATATCATTTATCCTTGCCTTCATCATGTTTGGTTGGTTTTATGGTCGACAAAGAAAGATAGAATATGAGATGACCCACAAGATAACCTTTGAGAGACTTGAAGAGCTTTTGGAAGACTGCGTCGTTCAAAGGGTTCCTGGGCTATGCTTCTTTTATACTAACATTCAAGATGGCCTGACTCCTATCCTTGGACATTACATAAAAAACATGAGATCCCTTCATAAGGTCACAATATTCACAGCTCTTCGGTATTTGTTAGTCCCCAAGGTAGCTCCACATGAGAGGTTTGTCATCAAGAAATCAAATCTCAAAGGGTTGTATTGTTGTGTGATTCAGTATGGTTATGCAGATGCTTTAAATATAGAAGGAGATGATTTTGTAGGTCAAATCATCAATAGTCTGACAATGCACATAGAGAACGATCCTAACAGTCTTTCTTCTGATTCTCAAGAGATTAAAGAAGAGATTGCCAGCTTAGAAGAAGCGCGGTTTGCTGGGGTTGTTCATGTTCGGGGAATGACAAGATTTCATATTGGCGTGAACTGTGGCTGGTTTGATAAAATTATGCTTGGCTTTTATGAAGTCATGCACAGTAATTGTAGATCTAGCCTACCTGCTCTAGGGGTTTCATTACAACAGCGAATTGAAGTTGGAATGCTTTATGAAGCTTGAAGGGTTAAACCCAGTCATTTACATATTGCTTTATGAAGCTTGAAGGGAAAAAATCACGTTAAGGGAAAAAATATATCCATAATGCTTAATGGTGTAATTTACATATTGATATGTTCCATTAACTAATTCATATTAGATAACATTTTTTTGTGTAGTTTACATATTTCTTATTATATATAGGCAAAATTACACCAGAGGACCTTTAAGTTATTTAATTGTAACAAGTTGGACCTTTAAGTTTTTTTTGTTACAAATAAGCCTTTTAAGTTACCTAACGTTGACACCGTTGGCCCTTTTAGTAAAATTTCATATCGTCAATTACATCAAAATACACCAAAATATGATTGGTTGCATCAAAATACATAAGTTAGAGTAATCACAATATATAAAGTAGCATAACATCAAAATATATAAGCTAGGAAAATCACTAAAATGGTCTATTTGTTACAAAAAAAAACTTAAAGGTCCAACTTATTACAAATAAATAACTTAAAGGTCCTCTAGTGTAATTTTGCCTTATATTTAACAATGAGAATAGAAACTTTCTTGGTGATGAGGTTATCCTTGAAAATGTATTACACAAAAGGTAACTCCTGTCATAAAGTTATCAAACACTTCATGTGTTTTTTTTTTTTTTTACAGCATGTTCTTTCATTTTTTTTAATAATGTTGTTTTTTTATAATTGTTGTTTCCTTTTTTTGAAAGCTGCATTTTGTTTCTTTTTACGATGCTTCAATAAAATGATTAAATATATTATATTTTGTTGCTTTAGAAATGTATTCAAGCAAAATATATATTGCTTTTAGCAAATGTTTTTTTTGAATAAATATATGAAAATTTCCAAAAAATAATTCTAGCATTTTAAAACCAAAATTAATTAAATTGACATTTATTTTTTTGTAAGAATATTGTGATTTTGAGTTCTTAACAGAATTTCTATTTACGAATTAAAATGGTTTTTTTAGAAATTTAGTTTTGTGGGTAGCTATAGTATTTTTTTTTAATTTATATTTGATTATTGGGTATATTCGTTGCTGATTTTCGCTCCCACTAATAAATTATGTAAAACTCTGTCACTAGGGACCCAATTTGATAAAAGTTGGAGACAAATTTTTAAGATTTACACAGGACCCCTCAATTGTTTGAGACGGCCGTGAGTGTGATATGCATATTAACATCCCTAAGGTGAATGAACTACAATTGACAATATATGAGTCTCCATTATAAAAATACTAGTATATATAATTTCATAGTTCAACATTTGACTTTTTATATTATTGTCATTTTATAGCATAATTTTATATATTATTCTCTTCTTACAGATTTGGTCTCCACACTTATTACTTTTCGAAATTTTGGTCTCTATGATTTTGGTTCCAAAAAAGTGTCGATTTTGGGTAGATGAAAAGTGTAAAAGTCCCTAATTTTATAGAATAGAAATTAAAAAAAGTAAGAAGGTCAAGTGAATTAATCAGGTTGGGTGTGGAGGAAAATGAAGTTGAGTGGGGATAAATTTCCCAAAAAGAGTGTCACAATTAGGAGTGGAAATAGGTTAGACCGATCGACAGGGGCCTACAAGCCACCTTACGTCAAGCCTAGGCTAGACGATGCTATTTTTGTTTAGGTTAAGACTTTTCTAAAAGTCTATTTAGTTAAAAAGATCAAGCTGCAGGCCATCAAAAAAACCTTTTATGCCTACTAGGCTAATCTATTTAAGTAAATATGACTTATATTTCTTCTTCTTATTATTATTTTAATAAACTTTATAGTGTGTTAAATCATAAATTTGGTAATATTTTATGTTCATTTAAATATATATATATATATGTATATATTTAAAATTAGGGAAGGGGGAACTTTTTATTAATCAAAGTTACACTAATGACCATTTTACAGCCGCCCCCGAGAGGATTTGAACTCAACACCTTGAGGATATAATGCTAAACTCTTACCACTGAGATAGGACCTCAAGTGTATTAATTTTGGACATATTTAAGGTTATTATTATAAAAGTGCCTTTGAAAATAGAACTTAATATCACCGATCTATTAGCTATCCTATCAAAAGGTAGGTAGGCTTGGTTGGTGGTAAGTCAAGAGTCAATGAGGTTTTGGGTTGAGTCAGGAAGCTAATATTCCTCCCACCTCACTAACAATTGCCTATAAAAAAATGATCTCTATTAGCTTCTTAATCTATTTATAAAAACTTATATACTTATTGGTTGTAGGCTTTTATTAAAAATAATAATAAAATAAGCTTTTAAATAGGTGTTCAAGTCTTATCAGACTTTCAACAGACCAGATTTAGGACTAAAAAATGGGACTACAATATGTCACTTTTTGGCTTGGGTTTTGGTTTATGTCCCCATTGCTTTTGTCTTTTAAATCGGGTATGCTCTGCGCGCAACTGCAGAGACTGATCCTTCAAGTTGGGTTGGACTATAATTAACGACAAAACTTTTCCTCAAAAGATTTAACACCGTCATATGCCACAAGGTTGAATTCGATCCCAAAACTTAATTAAGCTGTAAGAAATTACTACCATTTCGTTCAAGACGACTCTTGTTTGTTTGTTTTCCCCTTTTTTATCAACAAATTTTTAGCTTACAAACACAAAACTCATATGACCTTTTTAGTCTTTTGGTACGAAAGAATCAATTGTATTAGAGTGAAGATTTCGATATGCCAATACTAAAAATAGCAATGCCTTTATTCGATATTGTTCTTTAAAAACGCATGTGACTTGCTTGATTACTGATTAACATCTTTTTCAAAACATGGAATATTTTGATTACAATATTTTTGCAATCAATTCTGTCTTTTAACGTTTTTTCTCATTCATGTTCGTAAATCTACATTAACTGTTGTGATATTTTGAACTTTAAACCTGCGATTTTTTTGTACTACAATAGCAGCAGAAACCTGCAGTAGAAGTTTTCTGCAGGAATAAAGAATTAATGCTTGTAGAGTTGACACGTGTGTAAAATAAAAAACACTATGTGTGGTTTGTAAATTGGCGCTAAAATGGTAGGCTTATATATATTAAAGAATTAAAGAATAGGATAAAAGAAAGAATAGATTCCCTCCGCAACATTTTCCGTACGAAGAGTCTCTTCTGTATAATTAAGCTGGAAAATTCTCCGAATTAAATCACTCAGTTTCTAACGTACCAAAGCAGTTCTGTGGATCTTGCACCACTTCGAATGGCGGTGTTGACGGAATCACTACCACACTACAGAATTATGGAAGAACGAGAATCACTTTCTTTTTCCGTTTCAGCTTCAGCTTCAGCTCCTTCTGCTTCTCCTTTTCCTTCGGAGGAGAAAACCAATCCATCAGATACAGTTATCTTCTTTGGTCTCAGTTTGGCTTTAGGGATTGCTTGTAGATACCTCTTGCGTGGGACCAGAGTTCCGTACACTGTTGCCTTACTCATCCTTGGCATTGCATTTGGATCAATAGGTTCTATTTTTACTTTTATTGAGTTTGATTTATTATTAACCTCCCATTTCTCTCGTTAGGGTTAGGTTTTGTAATCAATTTGAAATTGAGGAATTTTCATCTATTTTTATTTTAAAGAGATTTTTATGCATTACAGTATCATGCAATTGCCAAAAGCCATGCATTATACTCGATAGCACTTTGATAAAATAGTAGGGGTCTCTTCCAGCTAAATCAAAGTCATGGGTTCGAATCCAACCTTGAGTATGTAGTAGTGTTAAATCTCTTGAGGGAGAGTTTTGCCGCACATTGTGGTCTGAGGGATTAATCTCTCCAGTTGCGCGCTGAGGATACCGAGTTTATAAAAAAAAGCTATGCATTATTTTCAGAGAATCATTTCGTAATTTGTAAGCTAGCATTTACATCTTGATAACATGTAGTTGACCATTCTCAAGGAGACTTGAAAGAGTTAGAAAGTGCCATAAAATTTTTTCTTTAGACTTCTGATTTCTAGAAGCATTATACTGATTTCTAGAAGTATCATTTCTGTTTAGAATTTTGTTTCACTTTTCCATGTTAGAGGTCACTTGGATCACTGATAACTTTCCAATCGTTGGAAAATTTGCGTTCCCAGTTCAAATAAATCCAATGAAATTTTTTCTTACAGAATATTCTACTTGGACACACTCTGTTTCATATTTACTATTTATCGAATATTCTACTTATTTGCTTTTCAGTTTTTACTATATAACTTGACTAGTTAATGATGGTTTTTTTAACAGAATATGGCACTAATCATCGGCTGGGAAGGATTGGGGATGGAATTCGTCTTTGTAAGTTCTAATTTTATTCTACTTATTTTGAGTATTATGTACTTGCCAATAAAAGAAAACAAAGAAAATAAGTTTTTCTTTTTTTTCACTGTACTGCTGTGGATTTTGTCTATAGACTGGCTTTTAGAAAAAATGTCAACTTAAGGAGCTCTGATCATTACTTATTCTTGTTTAGAATTATTAAAGTGATTAATATTTTAATTTGCAGGGGCAGAAATTGATCCAGAACTCCTGTTAGCTGTTTTTCTTCCCGCTCTCCTTTTCGAGAGTGCATTCTCGATGGATATTCACCAAATTAAGGTTTCTTTTCTTGGATTTTTCTATGATAGATAGTTAACTCGGTTCTATTAGAGTTATAAAGTGATGGTGTCATACTATTATGCTCACATACATCTGCATGCATCGGCACACTCTTACATGTTTGTTTATGTGCTCATTCGATTTGTTATGCATATTATATGAACTCTTGTTGGGATGGAAAAAACTCTTGTTCGGTAAAACCTAGTAGGGATTGGATTTGAATAGCTTAATGGCCAATGTGTACCTATGGGTAATATAAACCGATTTTTTTTCCCTACCTGCATGCTTCTTAAAGAGGCGGGTACTCGCAATTTTGATTTCTCTCTGCTAATCTTTTTTTACTTCCAAAATATGGATCAAATTTGCTCTAGTTACTGTTTTTTTTTTCTTTTTTTGGTGAAACCCTTATTAATATTTTACCATCTTTGTAATGGTTTTTGATAAATTACTTGCTAACACATCAGAGTTTGTTTTATTTAAATGAGGTTTTGTGCATTTGAGTGGTCTTAGGATTGTCTGCCTAAGTCATCCTTATAAAGCTAGCTCGTTAAGTGAGGAATGAGATGCCTTTTCTTTATAAGCTCTTTCCATACCTTGTCTTTAGTCAATGTAATACTTGCGTTTTTACCAATATACAACACTGTTAGGCATAGTGTGCATGGATAATCCAAGGTCTCTACTCTAGAAAAAGATATGCTCACAATACGGCAGAATGGTCTATCTATCATAATTTAAATATTTTGGCCCAAAATTCCTCGAAGTTTATAAACTCAACATGATAGAGCCATAGAAAGTGATCAACATCAAAATTGTAGATTTGTCTCTTTGCTCACCTCAGCCATTGGAATCATGATAATTGTTCTTTAGCAAAATTTATGCTTACTATTTAACCCCCATAATGGGTTTGACACCAAAAGCTTCTCTGAATAGCATTTATTTTCTTCCGTCTTTGAGTTCCACCTTCGTATTTCACCTCCAAACAGACCAAATGATCACAACTGCAAATCCTAAATAATGAAAAAATAAAACAGAATAATCCAATTCCCAACGAAATAATAAGACCAAAGTCAAGTGAACATAAACTAAAAAAGACCAACTGGAAAATTAACCTAAAAACGAAGAGTTCTAAGTCAAAAATCATGAGCTTAGAAATATTAAATGCACGAAATGAGACTAATAAGTGTATCCCACAGTTATCAGTTCTCGTGAATGGAAAATGATGAAATTAGATCAACAAAATCAAAGTATCTTGAATTGAACCCAGCTAAGCGGGGATCAAACTTGATGCTTTAATTATGATGCAAGTCATTACCTGTTTACTTGTAAAATGTCTGATATTGCATCACAACTCACAAGATGTACCATCCTCATTTTGTTCTTGACTGGATGCAGAAGTGTCTTGGACAAATGCTCTTACTAGCTGGTCCAGGTGTTGTGCTTTCAACAGTTTTTCTTGGAACTGTTTTGAAGGTATGAAAACGAATGTGTTTAAATTCATCATTCTTATCATTTGGTTATGCTTATGACTCATTTTCCATAATATAGCTTACTTTTCCATATAACTGGAGTTGGAAAACGTCACTGTTGCTTGGTGGACTTCTTAGTGCTACTGATCCCGTTGCCGTTGTGGCCTTCTTGAAAGAGCTTGGTGCCAGCAAAAAACTAAGCACAATAATTGAAGGGGAATCCTTGATGAATGATGGGTATTTGTTTTTGATCCTTTGGCTCTTATTTTAACTACCGTCTTGTCTACCCTTCAAATGAATTTTCATGTTTGCTAATACATCTAGCTCGTAGGAAGTCGCTTAAAGCCTTGAACATCTTGAATGGGTGACAATTTCTGCATGTGATGGTTCTTATGAATATATTTTCTTTTGTTTTCTAAAATGCTTAATCTTTATCCTTGTCCAGGTTGGCTATTGTGGTTTATACCCTTTTCTATCGGATGGTTCTTGGAGAGTCCTTCAACTGGGTTGCCGTAATCAAATATCTAGCACAAGCTTCACTTGGAGCGTAGGTTTCACCTGCTTCTGTTTTGCCTAATGGAATAAGTTATCTTTGCTTATGTTACACTTTGCTCGGTCCAGTGTAGGAATCGGTCTTGCTTTTGGGATAGCATCTGTTTTGTGGCTTGGGTTTATTTTTAATGATACAGTGATTGACATTTCTCTAACACTTGCTGTTAGCTACATTGCTTACTACACTGTAAGTTGCTTTCAAATTTGGGTTTGTCTTTTTCGTAGGTTGAGAGATTGTATTTGTCTTATGAATAATTAATCACCTAATATTATACACTACTTTGTTGGATGCATCTTTCAGTAAGATGAGAGATTATATATGTTAAAATCATATCATCATTTTTTTTTGGTGTTATTTTCAATTACTTCTGTTCTTGAATGTGGAGAAATTGATGGCCAAAATCTTTTATAGGCCCAAGAGAGTGCAAATGTTTCTGGTGTTTTGACCGTGATGTCATTTGGAATGTAAGTTGAGCTTTAGTAATAGTACATAATACCTATACCACATCTTGGAAATTTGGGTAATGAAGTCTTTCTTTCTACAGGTTCTATTCAGCATTATCAAGGACAGCTTTCAAGGGTGAAAGTCAACATAGCCTACATCACTTTTGGTATGCCTTTTACTTCCCGTTGTTTATATGAGTTAGATTCATTCTATGGGAGAATATTTTTTCTTTTTAAATTTTCAACTCACTTTATTTGGTGATGAAAGAACAATGTAAAGAATGCAGGTCAGGGACATTGGGAGTTCATAAACTCTCTGTCTCTGTCTCTCTCTCCCTCTCTCTATAATATATATATATATATATATATATATGCTTCCCTAGCACATATTATATATTAAGTTATACTACCCGAGTACCCCTATATACAACTTTAGATATATGAGCTTTGCCCCCAGAAAATAAAATTTATGGATCCGTTAGTAAAAGAGACCATAAGTTTTTCAAGGAACAACGAATTCATATTTTTCCTATTGGCTTCTCTCCCTAAAAAAAATCAGTTGCTTGAATAGTTTAGTGTTGAAAATTATCATTGGCATTTAGTGATCTTTAGTGTTGTAATTTAGTGTTGTAGTCACCATTGGTAGAGGGAGTGGTTATTGGAGAGATATTCCGTTTTGATTATATTTTCTCTTTCTTTGTAATGAGGATGTTCTGTTTAATGTAAGCAAATTTTTGTCCTCTTTGTATCTTTGTCTTATTTACGGTATTCCTATAAAAACAATTATAAACATTTCTGGCCAGAAGCTAACAGTGCGAAACATAGTATGCCTTTCAGGTGGACCCAAGACCCTAGGTCAATGGTTGGAAAAAAAATTCATTATCAAGATTGATTCACAAGATTGTAGGAAATTCCCTTTTTAAATATCCGCATTAGGTTGGTAAAAAAAAATCCGCATTTGGTTAACTGAAATTAAGAAACCAAGTTATTTACCTACAAATTTATTTAAGAGAAAATCCTCAATTTAGTCTCTAAACTTACACCCCATTTCCTATTTAGCCCCTAAAGTATATGAATTAATAAGTAGTTCTTAAAGTTTGTGACACACGTCAAACTACTTCCTAAAGTTTTTTAAGTAGTCCTTTATAGAGACTGACGAGACATGTTTCTTAAAATTTAGAGACTAATTTGAAAATTTCACAAACTTTAGGGGTTACATATTATTTGTACATACTTTAGGGATCAAGTAGGAGAGAGGTGTATGTTCATGAACTAAATTAAGAGTTTACTCTTTATCTAACTGTCAGAGTTGAAAGAATTGATGGATTTAGGTGCAAACTTTTAAATCTAAGGGGTCAAAATAAAAATCATATAAGAGATAAGTGAAGATTTTTATTTCAAACAGGTCTGCCTATCCTTGTGGCTGCAACAAAGGTCATACCTTAGTTTGTCATGCTAGATTCAATCATTTTCTCTCCATATTTATATTTAGCTGTCAAATATAAAATGTTTTAATCCCGTTTTTTTCTGCAGGGAAATGATTGCTTATATTGCTAATACATTAATCTTCATTTTGAGGTAAGAGCTTAGTTGGAATCTTTAATCAAAATGCAATTGATATGACTTCTGAAACAGTCAGTTAAATGTTAATGCCATTTGGATTGATTAACAATCTTGTTTTTCTCCTTGAAACATAGTTTTGAGCTGGAGTAACACATTCTTACTAGTTTATTACTTTCACTCATATTGTCTTATCTTTGTTTTGCAGTGGGGTTGTTATAGCTGAAGGAATGCTTAGTGCTGACGATGTTTTCTATCATGGTAGTATTGTCTTCAGTCACTTCTTAAATTCTCTTCTTTGTTCAATATGCGATGCGATTGATAATATTCTTAGGTTTAATTCAGTTCAGCTAAACCATACCATGAAGTATATTGAATGCTAATATGTGACAGTATTGCTGGTTAATAAACTGGGGGCATTTGCAGGTATGTTTGTGCTGACGAATCTTGAGGTAGATGTATTCCATAGTTTGTATCATCTCTGACTCATATAACGGGAAATTGGCAGATCAATACAGATTGAAAGATAAAGAAATTCGTTAAATTGTTACCTTTTGCTTTAAGTCACATATACATCATCCATTTCATTGCTCTTTCTGCCATCCTCATTGTTATTTGCTTGTGAGGAGTTCTGGCACAACTCTTCTCATGTTTTTAGGATTTTTATTTCACTATTGAAATTGGTCAATAATAATGAGTATTTTCAGTTTGTGGTTTCCCTTTATGCAACGCATCTTATACAATGATTTGGCCACTGTTACTTTTCTCTTTTCTTGTTAAATACTTATGTTTGTTAAGTCTAAAAGAGTGGCTATAAACTATTGGTTCTGTTGTAGGAAAATCGTGGGTCTACCTCTTGCTTCTCTATGTATATGTTCAAGTTGCTCGATGCATTGTAGTTGTGGCATTTTTTCCCTTTCTAAGATATTTCGGATATGGTTTGGATTGGAAAGAAGCGATCATTCTCGTCTGGGCAGGATTGCGAGGAGCAGTTGCCTTGTCACTTTCACTATCAGTTAAGGCAAGTACTTATTGACTAAAGATGCATATTTATAGCCCTTTATGGATATAATTTTTCACATGCATAGTGCCTTCTCATTATGTAAAAGTTAGATAAGTACTATTTGATTTTGTTTAAATTTTACTTCAAGTAAAAATACAAAGAAAAGAGGCAATAAGATAAACTCCTTTAGCAAAGCAATGAAACTGACCAATGCTTTAAGTGCATAAAGATAACTGTTAAAAGTTAATGTTTTTGGAATAGGAATAATCAACGTTTTAAAAATGGAGCTGGTTACTGAACTAGTGAAGACATTAATTCACGATTCAATGGTTTAACTATGATTAAACCGTGGTTGAACCATTGATGATTAAACATATATTTTTAATATGATTAAATGACAAATTAACCTAGAATGCTCAGAAATTTAGATAAATCAAAATTCAAATTAACATAAAATGATTATATCATATGTATTGTAAGATAAAACAATCAATAATATAAGATATTAAAAAGAGTGATTTTGATTATGATAAACAAACGAAAGATAACCATTACTTCTTTTAAAAAAGTCTCTCTAAAAAGTAACTTCTAAATTATTAAATGTCAAAATCACTTCTTTTTTGAAAGGTAACAAACGGGCTTGAATCTTGGCTCTTCCGTATTGTTTTTGTGCAACTTATTTCTCGAATTTATTAGTCGTCCACTGCATAACCCTCTTTAGAAATTGAAATTCCCTCTAGTAAAGTAAAATCTCTTATTGGACTGCAGTGCTTGATAGAATGATTGAGAGAGAAGAAAAAGGTAGAAAAGAGCTAAAAACATGCATTTCAAATACGCAGTAGATTCTGTTTACGTGGGATTAATGTAGTTAATGCAGTTACACAGCTTTGTAACTACTATAATTACATAATTTGGTTAGAGTATACAATAAATTTAGACACTATTTGTGTAAAAATATTCTCAGCCCTTCAAGCTGGAGTGTGTGGGTCATATTTATTAAGCGTGTAACAAAAGTAGTTGATCTGAGGATATTTTAAGGACATGGTAAAAACATACCATAGAAGATCCACTTGAATAGACAAAGCTAGAGATCATCTTTGCAAATAGAACAAATTCATCAGTATGTTTGGAACCTTTTTCTGTAAGCAAATACAATATTAGGGCAGTGACTTCTAGATATTATAGTATGTTTGGAACCTTTTTCTGTAAGCAAATACAATATAGGAAAAAGGAAACGAAAAATATTTATCACTTTACCAACTGATGTCACTGCAAAAACAACAGAGAGAATAGAGAAAGAGAAAGAAAAAAAGGATAAAAAAGCTCATATACGGAAGAATTTGTGTCGGAAGGTTAAAGTATGTGTTACCTCTTTTGGGGAAAGCAAATACATATGCCAACCAAAGGATTTGGCATATGTTTGTACTTTGTATACGACAGAACAAATTCCATCACAGAAATTGTTTTCCTCTATAATGTATTTTGGGGAAAGCAGGGAAAAAAGTGTGCTTGCATGAGGCCATCATTGATACTCATGTTCATATTTTTGTAGTTTATTCTTTCAATTATTTATGATTGTTTTTTTGTAGCGTTCAAGTGGCAGATCAGTTGAATTGTCTTCAGAGACTGGAATTATGGTATGTTTTTCAATTTAAGTTAATGAAACCCTTACAAATTTCAAATGCATGCTGTGCTATATGATTCTGTAAGGTCACTACAACCCAGAACTCCTTGATATTATTGTCTTTATAACTGTTTGACAGGTTTTCTTTTTATTGTGCAGTTTCTTTTCTTTACCGGTGGGATTGTATTTTTGACAGTTGTAGTGAATGGTTCAACCACGCAGTTCGTATTACGCTTCCTCAACATGGGTAATTTATCAGCAGCTAAGGTCACACTCAATCTTCTATTTTTAATATATCTTGTAATGAGAGATTAAATGATTTGATACCTCATACTATTATTGGTGCCTTGATGTTCTGAATTCTCACCTTGTGAGCATGTGTGTCTACATATATAGAAAAAATCACAGCTGTACTTTATAGTGAATTTCTATTGAAAACTGTGTTTCGACAACCTGTAAAGTATAAATAGAAAAGAGCAGCAAAAAAAATTAGTGAGTCAAAGATGCTAATGAAACAACAATGCTGTCAATTTCCTTTGCAAAAAAATATGATGTCCCCCAAATGGGTTAGTAAAGGTGGGGCCTTTGTTAATTAGGAGAATGTGCTAAGAACCAAAAACATTCTTCCTTGGTTACTGTTAGTGACTTTTCAGATGTGCTAAATGTGTGGGGATGCTAATGAAGAAAGGAATTGAACTTGTTGAGAGAGTGAAGAAGAGAGAGACTAATGTTGAATACTGTGTGTTTCAATTACACACCATTGCATATTAACAATGGACAGTGGAGTCCTGGAGACAGTGTGTAGTGGGAGAAAATGTGCAAAGAAAAAGCAAAATTGATGGATTATATGAGCAGTTAGTAGTTGTATAAATTTAAGAACAGTAAACTATTAAAAATTGAGATTGTACAAATACTCCTATCAAGATACAATCCATAAAGAAACTGTCTTTGCTTCTGTTTTTATGTTATAATGGTAGGAAGAGTAGAGTATGGAAATTTTGTCTGAAAGGGTATTAGCTATTGGTATTAACAGCATATATTCTTGATACCGCTTCATAATATAACTAAACAAGTATATTTTTTTTGACCAAAACTAAACAAGTATATAACCATTATATAGTTATATAAATTTATAAGCAATTAAATATAGATTATGAGACACAAAGAAGAGCTTCATTGTTAAATGTAAATTATGAGACACGAAGGAGAGCTTGCAAATTGCTTGTAAACAAAAATATTTATATTATATATTACCTTTTCTTCCAAATTTATATCTGGTTTTGGTCCTCATGTCTTGGTCGTAATAACAGAGCCGTGTCCTTGAATTTACAAAGCATGAAATGTTGAACAAAGCATTAGAGGCTTTTGGGGAACTTGGAGATGATGCGGAACTCGGGCCTGCTGACTGGCCCACAGTGAAGAGATATATTTCCTGCTTAAATGATATTGAAGGTGAACGTGGTGCATCTGAAAGTGATAGTAACTTAGATCCTATGAATTTGAAAGCGATACGAGTGCGCCTTCTGAATGGTATGGGAACATTTACATTTGTTTCAATTCCAAGAGTTTTTACATTTATAGTTTCTCTGTGTGGATCAATTCTTTTAACTTGAACAAGAGGAACCTCGTCCACTCTATGCCCTGTGTTTCTGTATGATTAACCGATTCAAATATTCTAAACCCTTGCAGTCCTTTATTTTAGGGTAGAAATAAAAGAAAAAACAAAAAATGCAGGTAATATAAGTATATAACAAATATATAAGTATATAACAAATATATGGGGGACTATGGTTGATTGGGTTGGATGCTTTCCAACTTAACTGAAGCCAATTGGATACTTTCCAGTTGAACAAATATACAATTAGTTGTCCACTTAGTTTTATAAACAAAGATACATAGTTGTCCACAAAGACAACGAAATGCAGCTCTTTAACTTGAACAAGAGGAACCTTGTCGGCTTGTCCACTCTAATATGCCTGTGTTTCTGTTGGCAACCAAAGAATTGGAATAGGAAATGATACTATTTTATTGAAAAGAAATGAGAAAGAAAAGAAAGAATAGGAGAGATTATCTCCTCCAAAAGAATAAACACAAGAGAGAATACTCTCTTTCACTGATCCATCTAACTCTCTAGCCACCTATTTATAGATGAGAGGGATGTAACTTCCCATTAACTAACTCATCTTTATCCTAACTAACTAAAAACCCTTTATCCCTATTCTATTTTATTACTAACATGGTCAGCCTAACAGTTACAGAGGACTAAAGCGAACTATGACATGAGGCCTATGAAATAAGATAATAATGCAAACTCTTAGTATCCAATTCAATATAATTTGAACTCTATTTTTCTGATTTTAGTGAAAAAATTGCTTTTTTAGGAAATGAAAAAAAAATTGTTTAGGATTATTATAGCAACAAAAGCATTCCGATGAATAAATTCAAGCCTCATTAAAAATACTACTTGAATAACTTATTGAATGAATAATTTAAGTTGTGTAAAAGTATATAAATAATTTTAGTTGGGTAAAAATAAATGAATAAATTAAAACATTTTATTCTATCTACAGTAAGGTTTAAATAAATTGCAACAACTAGGCAAGTATTGACCTTGAACTTGTATATTTTTTGGAGAGAACAAACGTTTTTTTTTTGAGCAAGAAGAGAACGAGTATAGTAGTCTGCTTTTTTTTTTTGAAAAGAAAAACATGATAGTTAAGACTTGATTAAAAATTGATTACATTTTGTAATCAAAATCGATTACGTTAAATATTATGAATTGTTCGATGGTTGCATATTTCCAAGGCAATGTAATCAATGGCATGCTATTTTATAAATACTAACTTGCATTTTTCTATTACACAGGGCCCAACATATAAATCAAAAACCATAGCAAAATTACTGCAGGTATCGAACCCAAGCCATTTGGAAGTAAGGAGGCCTATAACTACCAAACAAGCTGCGATCATTTCTATTAAAGTAATAAAAATTTCTTTTAAATATTTGTAACACTAAATTTTGAGGTCTTTTATATGTTAAAATTTTTGGAGCCTAAAGCCCTTGCTTTAGTGCCTTGGGCTGATTGCGAACAGCTCATTAACATCCTTTATTACTAAGATCCCATATTACTATGGTTGGTTGGATCGGATGCTTTCCAATTTAACCGAAGCCAATTGGATACTTTCCGGTTTAACAAATATACAATTAGTTGTCCACATAGTTATATAAACAAAGATACATAGTTGTTCACAAAGACAACGAAATGCAACCCTGTTGGTTTCGAGTCATAGAGGGGGAAAGTGGAGAACATTATTGACCCCCTTTAAAAAAAGAAAAAAAAAAGAATTCCATCTGAAACATTTTCAATTCTAAGTTGTATAATTCACTTCTAGTTTCTATTGACTTTTTACTTTCAATTTTGTGACGCGTAGAAATTAAATTTAAAACCTTTACATCATCAATGTAGTCAACCACACCTAGTGGCGTGTGGGGTATTTTAAATTTTTGGTAACGAATCTCTGCATAGAATTAAATATAAAACCTTTGTATGATCAACGTAGTCTACCACACCTAGTGGGAAAAGATTTGATTGTAGTTCTTAGATTTTGAGCTAGACCTACCTCAGCCCTTCTAAGCCTTATAGAGACTATTTTGGCCATATTTGTTATCGATGCTAGAGCCCCTTTCATCCAACACAATGAAGGTGTTGGAGGTTGCAATGAAGGCAGCCCAAGATGGCCACAATGAAGGCGGATGAGGTTTTCAACAAACCTCATGCTCAAGACTAGACATCTTGAGTATGACCGATGCGGGTTGCCTAATAATAGGTCTAAGATATACTATGCTACCATTTAAGAATATGAGTTAGGCCTAACTCAACCCTAATGCTAGCTGGAGGGGTGAGGATTGCCTAGGCCTTATAAAGACAACTTTGGCCATATCTCTAGTTGATGTAGGACTAAACACATCCTATTGCACCCAGCACAATGGAAGTGGTGGAGGCTGCAAGGTAAGCTGCTAAAGGTGGCTGCAAACCTAACAGTTATTTTTGTATTTGATCAAATTCAATTTTGGTGGACTGTTTGGTTATGATGGAAAACACTGTTCATCTAAAGGCCTAAGTTAATAAGTTGCTTTTGTTATCTCATTTTAGTTTTGTGACAGGCACGCGCACACACTGACAGTTACAATCTAGGCTAACTTAATGTAGTGGTAATCTCTTGTTGGCTATGTCCTTTGATAAAGTTCTTATTTTCTATTCATACTATGAATTTGACTGCTTCAACTATATTAATATCATGCCTAATTTGAGACTTATTGCTCATATTAGGTGTTCAAGCTGCATACTGGGAGATGCTTAATGAAGGGAGAATTACTCAAACAACAGCTGATATCCTAATGCCATCGGTGAAGGAAGCCATAAATTTGGCTTCATCTGAGCCTCTATGTGACTGGAAAGGTTTAAAAACTAGCGTTCACTTCCCAAATTACTACAAGTTCCTCCAGTCTAGTATGTTCCCATCGAAGTTAGTTACATACTTCACCGTGGAAAGACTGGAGTCAGCATGCTATATTTGTGCTGCATTTCTTCGTGCCCACCGAATTGCTAGACAACACTTACACGATTTCATAGGTAACAGTCTACCCTTGTCAATTTATCTTCCTAATACTATGTCCAAATTTCTACTTCTTCTTTCCCATTTTATTTTCTATCCCAGTATATTAATAATGTCAGTCTAAGCAGCCATCAACCAAGAGTGGGAGGTGGATTTAGTGAGGTGGATTTTCTCAAATTATCATTCCAACTCAAAGAAATTATTCAGTCCAATCAATTAACATATGTACTACTTGAACCTTTAACACCAGGTTATAAAGCAATAACCTTAACTTTGCGTGTAGATTTAAAATATATGAAAAGTTGATGTTAGAACCCTAGTCATGTACACATCATCCTTAGTTGTACACATCATTTATATTTATTTCCTCCACATATACTTTGGTAGGTGACGGTGATGTTGCTTCTGCTGTCATCAATGAAAGTCTTGTAGAAGGAGAAGAAGCACGAAAGTTCCTAGAAGATGTTCATGTAACATACCCACAGGTTTGCTAGTAAAATACACCCTCCAATGTTTTAGTTTTACTCTATTCTATTTGGATTATGCCTGTTGTGACTTGTGAGGACCCATAAATAAATAAGATGTATGGGAGGGATAGTGTGGGTGTGGTGTAGGGAATCATAGCTTAGAGAGGGAATGGAAAGGATTTTGTTGTAAGTTGGTAACCGATTGCTGACTTGGCAATTGGGAGGGAAAATGCGGGTGATTTTGTTAAGTAGTATAAAAGTGGGAGTGAGAGATTACGGGAAGGTAGGCTGGAATTGAGTTTATAACTTGGGAGAGACTAGGCACTCTCGAGTTGCCTGTTACTTTCATCTCTATTTCTACAAGTATCTCTTGTAATTATGTATCTAGGGCTTGTTATCACTTTGATTCAGCCCCTAAATTCCATTAATATACAATTTTATTCTTCTTTTTGAGTGAGGGAGGCAAGATGGGGTGAGGGACAACTCCAAAATCAATGTCAGGCTTAAGAAATGGGGTTTCCAGCCAACACACCCCAAGCAGAGGAATTCTGGTCGAAATTACTATGCTTCCAGCATAAGTTGGTCTGCGTTTCCGGCAGTGCGATCCTGGTAGAAGACTAGTAACTGGCTGTTTTTGATACTTTCACCTTAAGGACAGAGTGAATCTTTTAGGGGGGGAGTATTGTTATGACTCCATAAATAGATAAATAAATAAGATGTATGGGAGGGATAGTGTGGGATTGGTGTAGGGAATCCAAGCTTAGAGAGGGAATAGAAAGGATTCCGTTGTAACCAATTGCTGACTTGGCAATTGGGGAGGGAAAATGTAGATGAGTTTGTTGAGTAGTATAAAAGTTGGAGTGAGAGATAATGGGAAGGTAGACTGGAATTGGGATTTAAACTTGGAAGAGACTAGGCACTCTCGAATTGCCTAGAACTGTTACTTTCATCTCTATTTCTGCAAGTATCTCTTGTAATTCTGTATCTAGGGCTAGTTATCATTTTGATTCAGCCACTAAATTCCATTAATATGCAATTTTATTCTTCTATTTGAGTGAGATGTTTTCGGGTTACCATCACCTGTAAAAATTAAATTGATTGACCTTTTCTCTGTTTATCAGTTTAACTTTTGTAATGCCTCATTTTCAATTATGGAATGTTAAACAGCTTCTTTTTCACAAGTTTTCTGTATTTTATACTATAAATATATAATTCTCAGGTTTTACGTGCTGTAAAAACAAGACAAGCAACATATGTAGTTCTAAATCATTTAATTGATTATGTTCAAGACCTTGAGAAGGCTGGGATATTGGAAGAGAAAGAGATGCTAGATCTTCAGGATGCTGTCCAGGTATCTTGTCTGATGGTTCACTGTTGTCTGGGTGGTATTCATTCTCTCTGTTTATCTTTTGTCTGATGATTCATTTTCTGTGTATTGTAATTGGTTGTTTGTCTATTAATTGACTCATTTACTTTTCAGACTGATTTGAAGAAATTACGTAGAAGTCCTCCTTTAGTTAAGCTTCCTAAAATAAGTAATTTACATCCGATGTTGGGTGCTCTGCCATCTTCTGTTCGTGAACCACTTGTAAGCAATTCAAACGAAATAATGAAATTTCGTGGTTTGTCACTTTACAAGGAAGGTGCCAAATCAATTGGTATTTGGTTAATTTCTAATGGAGTGGTGAAGGTATTGAATTCTTTCATTATCAAGCTTAACATATATTTTCTGATTGTGCGCACTAAAGATTTAGAAATTGCTGTTTTTCCAGTGTGAAAGCAATATGATAAGAAGCAAGAACCCTCTTTATCGAACTTTTACGCATTGGAGTACATTGGGTCTTTATGAAGTGCTGACCGGAAGGCCATATATATGTGATGTTGTCACAGATTCCATCGTGCAATGTCTTTTTGTTGAAGCTGATAAGATAATTTCATGTCTCAAATCTGACCCTTCAATTGAAGACTTCCTGTGGCAGGTATAGCCAACATAAATAATTTATTATTGCCACTACTCCTTTTTGACATTAATGGCTTGGCTTCTGATGGCTCTTGTCACTGCATTCTAAAATTCCAGCATGCATTGTCTATGTATTTCATAACTCTCTGCAGCTCAGCAGCGATTAATTTTTTTTAATGTAAAACATGCATCTTTATGAACTTCTGTTTTGGTCATTCCCATACAACCCGTTTATAATGATCTGCAGGAAAGTGCCATTTTTCTTTCGAGACAACTGCTTTCCCAGATATTTGAGAAACTAACTATGCAAGATTTAAGAGCTCTTATCGCTGAAAGATCAGAAATGACCATATACATAAGAGGGGAAACAATAGAAATCCCTCGTCATTCCGTTGCCTTCTTGCTAGAAGGATATGTCAAAACTCAAGGTTTTCAAGAGCTGGTAACAGCACCAGCAGCCCTGCTTCCTTCACATGGGAGTCGAAGCTTCCAAAATTTGTCATTGTCAGGTAGATGCACTTAAATTTGATGGTTTCAAATATGATTCGCTGTCTAATAATCTTTTTTTCTGAGTATCCATTACATTAGCTGGTTAGGTAACAGAAAACTAACACTTCTGATGGCAAAGCTGCGTTTCTAATTCTTCAATTTATTTTTAAATTTCAGATGTTTTATTTTTATCAAATTCGTCCGTTATGTTTTTATGTTAATAGTGTTACCTGGTTTTTTTACTTTCGTTCCATTCCCTTTAACAAAAATTGAGGTGTTCTTTACTATACTGACATGGTATTTGTATGGACTATAATGAAAATAAATTGGTAGACATGGTATTTGCATAAACTATAACGAAAATAATTTGGTAATGTCAAGGATGCATTTAAAACTAAATGAATAATATTATGGATGCATTTGCTAGAGGATCCAAATAAATGTACGAACCAGATTAATTTTTGCAATTCTAGAGATCATTTAGAAATACTGATAATGTGAGGACTAAGTTTTTATGGTCTTACAATTTTAGAGACCAATGTGAATATTTTGTTTTACAGAATATTTTCTCTTTTGAGTGATTTTCTATATGTTTAAACTGTCAAGTAGAGGTCCAGTTTTGGTTTTATTATTACTTTTATAACTCTTACACCATCTGTCAAAATTTAATTCTACTTGTAATAAATATTTACGTTGGATCATTGTACTTCTTCCTTGGCTAGTTGCCATTCCCCACCTCACTCACTTTTCTGTTTCAGTGCATTTATGGACGAAAATTATGCTCAATCTTTTACATTCAGTTATACCAGGTACTAAGGAAGCTAGTTTTATTCATCAAGGATCTTGTTATCTGGTTGAAACTAGAGCAAGGGTAATCGTTTTTGACATTGCTGCATTTGAGCTTGATACTGTTCTTGTTAGAAGGTCAAGTTCTCGGTTATCACACGCTGTGGATCATCCCCATAAATATTTCCGTAGAGAACATAATGGTCTTATGAGTTGGCCAGGATATTTCTACACGCAAAAGCACCATAAGCAGAGCTCTGAACAACAAACTACTAGTTTGTCCGCAAGGGCATTGCAGCTGAGCATTTATGGGAGCATGGTATGTCAGTATAGAATAACGTTAGTTTCATTGTAGATTTTTTCTTCTAAATTTCACAAATTCTACACTCCATAAAATATAGCTTTGTGTCTACAATGTTGAAAATCAATAACAGCATATATTCTTGTATCTTTCAATTTCCACCCCTAAAACGAACGGTGACCTGAAAATCAATAATTTGATTTGCATATTTAATGCCATGTGTCTACAATGTACTTCAAGCTTTATTTTATTGTACTACTTTATTTTCATTAATTATATTGTCATTTTGAAGGTGGGCATCCCTAGCCAGAGTAGAAGTTTGTCGACCAATCGTGTTAGACCATCACCTCAAAGTTTGTCATATCCAACCATTGCATCACATGAAGGCCGTCCACTTGTTTCAGTGAAATCAGAAGCAGCAGCAACTGGCAAAATGGACATTGGAGTAAAGGAGTTTGCACAGCATGTTACAAATATCCCTTCACAAAGCGTTGAACGAAGAAAGCATAATGTAGTAGATGACTCAAGTGATGATGATTCTGCTGTTGAAGAAGATATCATTGTGAGGATTGATTCACCACGCACGCTATCTTTTCGCCAGCCTTGAGGGGTTAGAGGTGAAGAATACATTGTGGTTATTTGTTTGTGTAATAAATTTTGCTTTTATGCGGGCAACATTGTGGAGTTTTTTTTTTTTTGACGAAAAATACTAAAATGCCACGAGTATGACATGATTTCCCTAAATGTCACACTTTTCTTTGATTTCCCTAAATGATTCCCCTATCCGGTCCAATTGAACCTAAAAATCGGATGACATGATAACTGACAATTGAACCGGATAATCGGTCAAAAATCGGGAACCGAACAGGAAACCGGTCAAAAACCGGGAATATGTCAGAAAACCGGATTTTACCTATTTTGTTAAAAAATTGGTATATCATGTTGATTTTTTATAAAAAAAATGATAAATGATGTTAATTTTTGGTATATGGAATATTTTTTATCCTTTTTTATAATTAAATTTTTTAAATAAATAAAAATAATTAAAAAATTAATATGTACAGTAATATTATTATAAGAGTACTTATATTGTAACAAAAAAATAACAGTACTTACATTATAGTATCTATTATTATTGAATATTATAATGTTATTATGTGATATTATAACATTGTTTTTGTTTTTTTACCCTTTATATATTGTGAAAAGAATGTTAAATAATTAATTTAATTAATTTCGGTTGAACCTCCGATTCAACCGGTTGAACCCTCGCGAACCTTGAACTGCTGTCTTTTCCAGTTCAATATTCGGTCTGGTTTTGATTACCTTGCTTTTAAATCAAGTGGGGTTATTGTTCTTTGATTGTGCTATAGGTCAAATGGAAGGTAAGTTATTGCCCTTTCAAATAGCTATTAGCCATCATGTATTTTTTCATTTTAATATTTCTCGGTATATTTTGATGTACTTTTAGAGTCCGGTAAAAGTTTTATGTGTTCAAATATACGAGATTCAATCATCAATAATCAATTTGGAGAAAAATATAAATTTCGTGATAGAATGTGTAAAACACTAGTATTTATATATTATTCCTATGTTTGAAAAAAGGTTCTAATTTTATCCTTGGATATAAAAAGTTCTTAGGAAACAAATAAATTCTATATTTAAATATCTTGTTCAAGGAAAGAAAATGGAAAAATAATCCAATGGAATGGAAGTGGAAACAAAAGCTATACGTAACTACCTACTCTTAGAATAGTTTCTAGAAATGTCATAAATGTATGCAAAACACATTTTTTAATAATACGCAATAATAAGTTTCTCATCATTTTGTTCCTAGGAAAGTTATTCCCATAAATGTAATTACAAAACTTTTTTTGTTCGAACGGTTGTTTGATAACAACAGAATATCTCAATACTTTCAATGAAAGATTAATCTCCGTCCGTGTTTAAGAACAAGTGACCCTATGGTTTATAATTTATTTTTCAAAAAGTCTTGAAAAGAAGATTTCAAAAGTTAACAAAATTGTGTGCGTGGAAGTGGAAAAAGAAAAGCTAACCACAAATTGTTTCTTTTTTGTTTATTTTGGAACCTAAATTTTATAAACATGCAGAATTAGCGAGTAAGGTTACTTCATATTTTGGAACCTCGGTTTAGTTTCTGACATATACAATTTTCTTAATTAGTTGTTGGTATTTTCATGATTATCTCCGAAGATATTTGAACTCTACTGCTATTGCATCATTGGACTGTGTTGTCATTTGTCAAATTTTTGTTTAGCCGAGAATCGGCTAAGAACTTAAACTCTTGATTCATTCTCTTCACACGATTACACTGAGGAATGAACTCTGTTCTTCAATGTACAAGCACACACACACACACACACACACACACACACACACACACACACACACACACACACACACACACACACACACACACACACACACACACACACACACACACACACACACACACACACACACACACACACACACAACACACACACACACACACACACACACACACACACACACACACACACACACACACACACACACACACACACACACACACACACACACACACACATATATATATATATATATATATATATATATATATATGGTCTCTGTCAGCCACAACTACTAGCCTACAACTAATCACCGTGGATCGGCTAAGATCAACGTACAATAACGTTTACACGCTCTAAAACCTAGGAGAGACGTCCCACAACATCCACTAGCACGAAAGGTGGGCGGATATTCTTTGCTCCAATTTCAATAACGCTTTTCTCATGTTTTCTTCAACCGCTTTACGTTCTAATTGACCACGTGCTTCATTTACTTGCTCCTTTGCCTCGGCGAAAACATACTCAGCTGCAAGACCTTTAGCACTGGAACCCTCAACTATTTATCTCCTCAGTCGAGTTGTCTATGCTCAGCAAACAACACATCCTCTTGGCATTTTAGCCTATAATAAATTGACCCTAAGCACACCATTCATGCTTCTTTACCAAATCTCCTTGAGAATAGCTTCTTCTTGCCTCTGTCGACAATCATTTCTTCATTGAGGCTCCTTGCTAACTCCACCATAGATTGAACCTCCTCAGAGTTGATGATCTTCACCTGAGGAAAACCTATTGCTTCACTTTGGGGGCAATGCATACCCCTTCCTTCTCTTGACCATACTTAATTAAGGCTACCAACATATCTTATGTGGTTGCTCTTCTTAGAAATAGTAAGAGGAAGTTGAAAGGGTAGAATTAACATAGGCCATTCTGTAACCTACTCCCTTTTTTCTTGAGATTTGAGCAAATCCGCTCATATATACTCGGCTGGGTCTTTGCCTCGATTAACAACTCAACAGAGTGAAAATTGTTACTTTTCTTACTAGTGTCATGGTATAATAAGGCCACAAAAAGTCACTATAAACCTAAATTCTATTATATGGTTGAAGTCGCTATGAGGTATTTCTTAGTAAACAATAATAATAATAATAATAATAATAATAATAATAATAATAGCAAAACAGACAAAACCATTGGGCAAGTAACATGTATGTCATGTGCACTGTTCAACTTTATTAAGTAGTATATTATAAGAATCAAACCTGGATCAATTTCCGGCTGTAATTTTTTTTTCTCGTACCTCATTTTGATGGATGAAGATTGAAGAATGATTCATAAACTACCTGCAATGATTCACGAGGCATGCTGCATAGCCAAATATATGCATAAGGTTACATTATAAAATGTAACCAAAAAGGAGTAATGCCAACACGTAACTAGTGTGACTTATGAATGACACCAAGCTTAATTTTAATAAGGAAATCCCAACAACGCACTCTATTGTTATATTATAATAATTAAAATTTAGGAGACAAATTTTACCGAACAGAAGTTGGACTGATTTATTTAAATAAAAGTTTTTCAATAAAAAAATATAACGATTTAATTTATATACAATATCTACGAATATGAGAATTTACAATATCACCAAAAAAGACAAGATTTACAATGACATGAGTCACTCACAAAAAGACACATACAAAAAATATATTTGATTTTATTGTATATATAATATTAAAAATCACCCATACCATGATTTTTAATTGATTCATATATAGTATGTAGAAAAATATAATGACAACAACAATGTATACCAATTAAATCCAAAATAAAGTAATTTTCAAATAGTTTTTTTAAGAATTTAATTAGTGTATACATCAACAATATACCGATATTTTACAGCAACAACTAATCGAAAATTGACATATTATAAAAATATTAAATTTAATAGTCATTTATGCTATGCCCGTTGTAAATCATAGGCTAAATAACACTTTTGGTCCTTTATCTTTGCTCTATGTTTCATTTTGGTCATTTATCTTTTTTTTTGGTTCGTTTTAGTCCTTCATCTTTCATTTTCGTTTCATTTTGGTCCCTACCGTCAATTTAAGTTAACTGATGTCACGTTGGCAGTTAACTGCTGACGTGTCATATATGACGTGTCATTCATTAATTGAGGTGACAAATATATATATATATATATATATATATATATATATTATTTAATTCAATATCATTTTACACATATGCATTTCTTTTTTTTTTAATTCAATATGATTTAATGATATCACATTTTGCTTTTTTAAATCAAAAACAAATTAACAAAAACAAAAAATAAAACAAAAACAGAATAAAAATAACACAGATCTGGAAGAAGAAACCCAAACTCATACCCATTTTCATCTTCATCACCCTGTTCCTCTTCTCAACTCCTCTTTGACCTCATACCCATTCACAGTTACACACTGCCACACGATGTACAGCGCAACCAATGGTCTCTAAAAAACGGCGACCCAACAAAACCAAAACCAAGACACAAGAACTAGGAACGCAGAAATCGGGTTGGATTAGGGTGAGAAGAAGCAGATCTGAGAGCTGTGAGGAGATTAAGGTGAAATCGAAACCAAAATCAAATGGTTTCTGCAAGTTCAGTTTCTGTTCGAAGTTCGTTCAATTGGTTCGAAGTTGGTTCTTCGCTGTTTCTTTTCGCTGAGAGGATATTGTTTTGCTTCTTCGTTGTTTCTCTCTTCTGTTCTCTGTTCTTTGAAGTTCTATTCTTCAAATTTCTTTCTATTCTTCAAACTTCTTATTCGTTTTGATTTTTAAATTTGGGTTCTTTTTGTTCTTCAATCTTTATGTTCTTCACTTTAGTTCTTTGTTGTTCTTCAATCTGGGTTATTTTTTCAGTTTTTTTTATGAAGTTTCTTGTTTTTTTAAACTTATTTTGATTTAAAAAAACAAAACAAAATGCCATGTCATTAAATAAATTACACATCAGATTAGAAATTTAAGACGCCACGTCAGCAGTTAACTGCCAACGTGGCGTCTGTTAACTTATTGGACGGAATATACCATTGAGGGACTAAAATGAAACCTAAATGGAAGATGAGGGACCAAAACGGAATAAAAAAAGATAAATGACCAAAATGAAACTTAGAGCAAAGATAAATGACTAAAAGTGTTATTTAGCCTAAATCATATATAGAACCAATACCGTTCATCCGATGACTTAAGTTACTTGAGACACGGGATCGACCTGATGCTACTAAGTTCAATTTTTGCATTGACAAACTCGATATCATGTTCCTTAGCTCGCCAATTAAGCTACCTTCCTGGGACAAAACCATTTATATATACCATAATCTATGTGGATAGTAATGATGGATGCAGTATTTCCAATTTTGGTCAAAAAAAAATAAAATAAATAAATAAACTCCCGGTTGAATTGATTAAGTGAATGTTAACCTCAGTTATTTGCGCAGTGTCATAATAGTTTAGTCAACGAATCCTATCATTTCAATTCGTCTTGTTCGACATCATCATCACTCACTGAACGCAGCTCTTTGAATCTTTTCACTGCTTCGAATAATGGCGGTGTTGACGGAATCGCTGCTACCCTACAGAATTATGAACGAACAACAACCGCTTTCTTTTTCCCTTTCAGTTTCTGATTCTGCTTCTGCTCCTTCTCTTTCAGAAGAGAAAACCAATCCATCAGATGCAGTAATCTTCTTTGGTCTCAGTTTGGCTTTAGGGATTGCTTGTAGACACCTCTTGCGTGGGACCAGAGTTCCTTACACTGTCGCCTTACTCATCCTTGGCATTGCACTTGGATCAATAGGTTCTCTTCTTATTTTCCCCCTCTTTTTATTTTCTATTGAGTTTGATTTATTAATCTTTGATTTCTCTCGCTAGGGTTAGATTATATGATCGAATTTGAAATTGAGGTATAAGGTTAGGTGAATGAAGTTTTTGAATTTGAAAAGGCTTCTAGTGGTTAAGTTGACTTGCACTTGCTCTGTAAGGATGAGAGTTGATTTGAGTTTGAAAAGGGGAATAAGCACTTTGCAGAGGAAACATATTTTGTTTATTTACTGCTTTTCTTTTGGTGCTTCTCTTTTTAGAGAATCCAAGTCTTAGTTTCTTTTATTATGCTTTATTCATTTTGTTCTTCTATGTATTTCTTGCATGCAAAGACTAAGAGGGTCTTCTTCTGTGTGTTTATAGAAAGTTTTCTTCTGAAACTGTTTAATTGAAAGCATTCCAAGTTCCAACCATGGACACACATAAAACATATCAATACATGATATGTTCTGACTCAATTTTCAGATTAAAAATAAGGAAAAAATGGGTAACAGGAAATTTTACTGTGGACATAAACTAAGATGTGCTGCTAGTTTGCTTGAGAGGTGACAGTGGCAAAAATAAGATGCATGAAGTCGTATTAACTGGCAGAAAACACAATTCTACTTCTCTAATAAAAGACAGTTTTATGCATTTCAGTATCATGTAATTGCCAAAAGCCACACTTACGATGATTTTGTAAGTCCAATATTGGCCAAATTATTTTTCGGAGAATCATTTTGTAATTTGTAACCAATATAGTTTCAACTAGTTATATCCATAACTATCTAGCCTAGCACGTCCATTGATTATAATTTATATATATTTAACCTGGGTTGATGGAATTCTCAAGGAGACTTGAAAGAGTTAGAAAGTGCCTCCAATATTTTTGTTTAGACTTCTGATTTCTAGAAGTATTAAACTGATTCCATGTTATAATTATTTTTGTTTATAATTCTGCTTCATTCTTTGCCATGTTAGAGGTCACTTGGATCTCTGAGAACTTTCCTGTGGTTGGAAAATTTAGTGTTTGCAGTTCAAATCCTGGCAATGGAAAATTTTCTCAAGACATTGGTGTTTCCTTGGTTTACTAATTATAGAATACTCTTCCTTTTCAGTTTTTACTTAACAACTTGACTAGTTAATGATGGTTTTTTAAACAGAATATGGCACTAATCATCGGCTGGGAAGGATTGGGGATGGAATTCGTCTTTGTAAGTTCTAATTTTATTCTAGTTATTTTGAGTATTTTGTACTTGCCAATAAAAGAAAAGAAGGCTTTTTTCATTGTACAGCTGCGGATTATGTTTATAGACTGGCTTTTAGAAAATATTTAAACTTAAAGAGCTTTGGTCATCACTTATTCCTGTTTAAAATTATAAAAGTGATTAATATTTTAATATGCAGGGGCAGAGATTGATCCAGAACTCCTGTTAGCTGTTTTTCTTCCCGCTCTCCTTTTCGAAAGCTCATTCTCGATGGAAATTCACCAAATTAAGGTTTCTTTCCTTGGATTTTTCTGTGATAATTTTGCTCAGTCCTATTTGAGTTATAAAGTGATGGTGTCATACTATTATGCTCGCATATGTCTGCTTGCATTGGCACACTCTTACAGGTTTGTGTATGGGCCCTTTCGATTTGTTAAGCATATTATATGAACTCTTGTTGGGATGGAGTGGAAAAAACCCTCCCCCATGGGTACCATTGGGTAAAAACCACTAGGGTTTGGATTTGGATAGCTTAACAGATAAAGTAAACAGTTTTCTTTCCCTACGTGCTTAATAACGAGGCGAGTATTCGCAATTTGGATTTCTCTATGCCAATCTTTTTTTACTTCTAAAATATGAATGGGATTTGCTCTAACACTGTTTTTTTTCTTTCTCTGCTGAATCTCTTATTATTTTACCACCTGTGTAATGATTTTTGCTGAATTGTGTGCTAACACATCAGAGCTTGTTTTATTTACATGAATGGTTTTGTGTATTTGAGTGGTCTTGGGATTTTGGCTTGTAAAGTGAGGGATGGGTTTCTTTATGGACTGTTTCCATACCTTGTGTCTAGTCTATGTGAGACTTGAGTTTTTAACAGCATGCACTGTCACACCTAACACTTTTGGGCTTAGTGCGTGGATAATAATCGTGAGTTGCCGGATGGATTAGAACAAGGTTTGATACTATCTTAGGAACCAATTCCACTATTTTGGTGGTGTGTATGAGTTAGAGTTAATTTCACTATGTGCCTATGTTTTCTCTCAACAACACCATTTTGGTTGTGTATGAGGGCAAATGACACGATGAAGGATACCTAGCTCAGTTAAGTATCTGGAAAATGGTCTGTATTCTCCTCCCCAGTCAGTTTGAAGAGATTTGAGTTTGGTGTTGAATTGAAGTTCAACCATGGACTTAAATTCTTTGAAAATTTGTAGTGTTTCAGATTTTGATTTGATCAAATAGAACCAAGTGAATCTAGAGTATGTGTTGTGAAATAGTAATCTGAATATGTTGATTGATACATCAGAATGGGATTACATCTATATATATATATATATATATATATATATATATATATATATATGCAAGAGAGATCTAATGACTACACCTACCAACTACCAACTAATCTAATAAATGAAACCAACCACTAACAACTAACAACCATCTACAATATTAATAACTATAATTTACAACACTCCCCCTCAAGCTGGTGAATGGATATCAATCATTCCCGACTTGCATGTAAGATCTTGAAATCGCTCAATGGGAAGTCCTTAGTGAACACATCCGCGGTTGAAGCCTCCGTGGGGATGTATGATGTAGCTATAAGCCCACTATCCAACTTCTCTTTGATGAAGTGTCGGTCGATCTCTATGTGCTTTGTTCTGTCATGTTGAACCGGATTATGTGCAATGCTAATAGCTGACTTGTTATCACACAATAGCTTCATCGGGGCTTCGTATTTTATCTTGAGGTCATCTAGTATGATTTTCATCCATAGTAGCTCACAAACTCCTCGAGCCATAGCTCTAAACTCGCTCTCTGCACTTGACCTTGCAACTACATTCTCGCTTCGCTTCTCCATGACACCAAGTTTCCACCTAAGAAAATGCAATACCACTCAAGTAGACCTTCTATCCACAATCGACCTGCATAGTGCGAATCAGATAACCTTCTATGAGAAGTTTCCCGTCTTTCTTAAACAACGACCCTCTTCCCGGATTTTTCTTCAAATCTCAAGGATTCTATCAACCGCTTGTAGATGTCTTTTTCTGTGGATCATGCATGAATTGACTCACCACACCGATTGCATATGCTATGTCCGGCCCGGTGTGGGCTAGGTATATGAGCTTTCCCACAAGTCTCGATCTCGGGACTTCTACTGCTTGTGAGCTTTCTCATCACTTCCAATTTTGTGGTTTTGCTCAATAGGGGCTCCAGTGGTTTGCAACCTAATTTACTGTCTCTTTAAGAAGATCAAGAACATATTTCCTTTGAGAGATAAATATACCTTGCTTAGAATAAGCAACCTCAATCCCAGTAAGTTTTTAGCTTCCCGAGATCTTTCATTTCAAATTGAAAGCGACCAACTTCTCTCTCGAGGGCTGCTTTTTCAAGTTCATCATCACCAGCAATGATCATATCATCTACATAGACCAGAAGTAATGTAACTTTCCCATTTTGAGAGTGCTTCATAAAGAGAGTGTGGTCACCTTGACTCTGCCTTTACCCCAAGGACACCATAACTTGAGAGAACCTTCCAAACCAAGCACGAGGTGACTGTTTGAGACCATACAAAGCCTTCTTCAATCTGCAGACTTTATTTTCTCCATTAGTGGCCCCATATCCGGGTGGAATCTCAATGTACACTTCTTCCTCTAGGTTTCCATGTAAAAAGGCATTTTTAACATCAAATTGATGCATCTCCCAACCAAAGTGTCTTTGCCAACGAGAGTATGATTCTTCTTGTATTCATTTTTGCCACTTTGAGCAAATGTTTCCTCATAGTCAATTCCATAGGTCCGAGAATACCCTTTGCCACCAATCTTGCCTTGTATCTATCCACTGTACCATCCGAATGATATTTAACGGTGTATATCCACCTCTGACCTTTGCGCTTTCTTGCGCTTGGTTTCTCCACAATCTCCCATGTATCATTCTTCTCTCTAGTGCCCCCATTTCTTCATTCATGGCTTGAACCCAACTCTCATCCTTTAAGGCTTTGTCTTGATCGATGTAGGGATTCTAATAGAATCAATAAATTTGAAATAAAGCTCGGTCTTTGCGCACGAAAGGTTTTTAGTGGATACAAACTGGGATATGGGATATTTGGCACATGATCTTTTTTCTTTTCTTAAGGCAATTGGCAAATCATCTGGGTTAGGTTCAGGGATAGGATTACTTACCTCAGGTTCAGATGATTGGATATGTTGTTGGACCATGTCGGGTTTACTTCTCTGCTGATATTGCTTTCCAAAGAATCGGTCATCAGCATCCTGGTCATCACCCTGCTCTGGCAATGGTGTTGGTTCAGGTTCTTTGTCATCCTCAGTTGGCGTAGAGTTTTGTAAAGAAGAAAATGGTGTTGACAACTCAAGGAACTCAGATGACAACCAAGAGAGTCGAACACTATGTTTTTCTCCCCCTGAAGTTGAGGACTAGGACTAGGGTAAAAGGACTCAGATTCATTAAAAGTTACATCCATGGAAACATAGACTCGACGACTTTCCGGATGGTAACACTTATATCCCTTTTTGTCTGGGGTATACCCAATGAAGATACATTTGATAGCTCTAGGATCTAACTTGCCTCGATGAGGACTGTGAACATGGACAAAGGCTGAACACCCAAAGACGCGACTCTGAAGACTGGTCATTATGTGTATAGAAGGATGAAAAGTGGTCATGAACTGGACAGGACTAGCACCATTGAGAGTACGAGAGGGTAATCTATTTATCAAATAAGTAGGTGTTAGAAACAACTTCCCCAAATAGGATTTAGGTACGGACATTTGAAAGAGAAGAGCTCGCAACCTCGAGAATATGTCGGTTTTTCTTTCACCACCCCATTCTGCTTGAGGTGTGTCAACACAAGTGAATTCATGAATTATACCATTATCTTTGAGGAACTTGGAAAAGTTTTGATTCACGTATTCTCTTCCATTATCAGAACGCAACCTTTTAATCAAGCACCCAAATTGTGTTTGGACCATCCGGTGAAAATTCACAAACAACTGAAAGACTTCTGACTTATCTTTCATAAGAAATATCCAGCTGACACGAGTACAATCATCAATAAAAGAAACAAACCACTTTTGACCAGAGATATTATAATTAGTAGGTCCCCACACATCTGAGTGAATAAGATCAAAAGGTTTAGAACTTTTATTATTATTGGAAGGAAAAGAAGTACGATGGTGTTTAGCAAGTTGACAGACATCACAATGAAACGACTCAACTGACACTTTTGTAAACAAGAAAGGAAATAAAGTCTTAAGGACACTAAACGGAGGATGACCAAGTCGCCTGTGTTGAAGCCATACTTGAGAGGATGACCAAGATTTTGAACTTGACTCTTGGGTGGAAGCAAGTGCTTTTGGATTGGCATTATCTTTATTCTTTTGAAAGTTCGCAAGTAGTATAACCCGTCATGTTCCTCAAAGATATCCAATCATCCTTCCCGTCGGACGATCCTCAGAACACACAATGAGAATCAACAAAGGTCATTTGCACATTTCAGTCTTTGGCGAGTTTAGAAGCGCATAAGAGGTTATTTGTTAATTTTTGGATATGGAGCACATTTTTAAGGGAATGGAAGGTTGAATTTGAATGTTACCACTCCCAACAATGGGGATGCTATTTCCATTAGCTACTGATCATTTGTTGGTTTCGAGTAAAGTGAAGTAAGATAAAAAATGGGATAGATAAGGGGGTCATATGATGAGTAGCACCGGAATCAATAATCCAACTATTCTCGATCTTAGAAGTATTAGAGGATAAAAAGCTAGAAGTCTTACCGGTCATGACCGGGAGCTAGAGCTAGAATTCTTCTTGAGAGATTGTAAAAGAACTCGAAGGTTTTCCAACTCGCTTTTGCTAAGAGTTGCAATCTCCTTGTCGATGGTCTTTGCCTCTTCCAAACTTTCGAGTTTCGATTTCTTTGCTTGATTTGCACGTCTCGTGGGGTGCCTCTAAGCCTGTGGTTCCGCTCTAGAACCTTTTCTTTCCCATGAAGTTTGAAGCATGTCTCCTTAGTGTGGCCGATCTTCCTACAATGGATGCAATATCGCTCTTCACGAGAGGTCTCTTTGTGGGTGGCTTTCGGGAAGAGGATCCTTTTGTGGGACCACTTTCCAACGACCCAAGGTGAACCTCAATCTGACTACCTCCTTCCAACATAATCGACCTCCTAGTTTCTTCCCTCATGCGGTGTGGAACACCTCGCAGAGAAGGAAGTGGTTCCTTCCCAAAATTTGAACTCGAATAGGATCAAACTTCGGAGTTTAGTCCATGAAGGAACTTGAAAATTCTTGCTTCCTCAACGGACTTTGCCAAAGGTGGTAGTATCAGATGACAAGTCATCTTCAAACTTTGATCTTCGGTCTAATTCGATCCACAAACCATTTAAAGTCCCATAATAGTCTCATGTGTGAGAGGTTTCCTTGTTTGGCATTGAAAACCTTGGTTTGAATCTCATAACAAGTCTTTGTATCCTTCTTCATGAGAGTAAGTCCGCTTAAGGTAATTCCAAATCTCCTTAGCGATGAGAAAAAACATCTGATTCTGCGACTCACTTCGGGAGTCATTGAGTGCCACAGCCAGGTCATTATAAGAGAGTCTTCATCATCCCAAGCATCAAACATGGGATCTGTCTTTGCTAGAGAGTCCCCTTCAATATGATTAAGTTTCTTTTTCCGCGATTGTAGTGCGAACCAATTGAGCCCATCAAGGTAGTTTGCGCCCATCAATGCTGTAGAAGAACTAGGTAACACTTGAAATTCATTCGAGCGAAGAGCAATCTTTTCTTCCGATTGTTTGTGTCACCATAGTTGCAACGATTACGAAAAACAAGGTCGAGAAAAAGAAAGATGCGAAAAAAAACGTTACACAAGTGTGAGTTTCAAAGAAAACCCAAGTTAGGGTGCTTCAATCCGAACGTTGACCCTTCCAATGGAAAGAGGAGGCAAAACCGAGCCTACGGTTGAGATCGCGAACTGAGAAGGTGGCTGGAGGACGGCGCGTGGCCTTCACGCGCGCGAGAAGTCATCGGAGAAAAACTGCGCGTGGCGGCGCGTGGGTGGACCGGCGCGGGGCGATTTTACGGTTACGGCCGATCTTGAGATTGCGCTTCGCTGATGTGGTCGGTGGTGCAAGATCACTGATGGGCAGTGAGTTTGGGAATGGGCAGTGGCGTGGGTAAGTGATCTGTTTGGTAATGTTTCTGAACAGGAAAAAAAAGAGGTACACTAAAGGTACCAGTAAGTGATCTGCACTGAAGGCAGAGAAGGAAAAAATAACCTTGACGGCTAGGGTTTTACGCGGAAGCGAGACTCCCAAATAACGAGAGCTCTGATACCATGTTGTGAAATAGTAATCTGAATATGTTGATTGATACATCAAAATGGGATTACATCTATATATATATATGCAAGAGAGATCTAATGACTACACCTACCAACTACCAACTAATCTAATAAATGAAACCAACCACTAACAACTAACAACCATCTACAATATTAATAACTATAATTTACAACAGTATGCATCTACAAAGGTGAGATAATAGTAAAAACCATTTGAGGAAGCCATAGGAGAGGGCCCCCAAAGATCACTATATACTAATTGTAAAGGAGAATTATAGACAGTATTGGAAGGAGAAGATGGCAGTCTATGTGAGTTGCCAACAGCACAAGCAGTACAAAAAGTAGCAGGTTCTTTATTAGGTAAAGAGAGATTACACATTTGAGATACAATTTTCAAGGCATTATGATTTGGACCCTAATCTTTGATGCCAAGTGCATAATAAATGCTGGGAAGGGGGAACACTAGCAGTAACACTGTTTACAGTAGAAATAGAAGCAATTTTGGATGTATTTGCAGAGGAAATTTTAACTGTGAAGGAGAGAGACTGACTGGAGCAGTGTTTGACAACATGTCTTTGAACTCATAGAGTCCATTTGGGCCAGCACCTCAAGTGTACTCAAGTGTACTCTGGGATATCACAAAACAATCATTTAGGTGAAACTCGACAAAAACAGGATTATCACACATTAAACGATTAACACTGACAAGATTCTTGGTTATTGCAGGCACGTATAATAAATTACGTAGATGCAATTTAACTCTAGGATTAAAGGGAGAAGGAAATGAGGTAGAACCAGAGGAATGAACACACAAACCTTGGCCGTTTCCCACGAAGACTTGGCTTGGCTTGGTGCAGGTAAATAGTTGTTTTGACCATGGTGTGGGAGGTTGTTGTGGTGGCCATGGAGTGTTAGATTGTTGAGGTCTAATATAGGAGTATGAATTGTATGGAATGTGATTTGGCTGTGGTGGTGTTGGAGGATTATAGGACTGATTGAAACGGTAATAGCACTGCAATGCGGTGTGGCCAAACCTACTGCATACTTGACACTAACTGTGAGCGACCTCCACGTCCACGGCCCCTACCACGACCACGGTAGCCATAGCCATCAGCCTGCTGAGGAGAAGGATTAGTGACAGTTGAGTTGCTGAGAAGTGTTGTTCAAAGGTGCGTGAGTGTCATTGCTGGTTCCATGATGTGGTGAAGGTGCCTGCATTAGTAGAACCTGTGCAACATCGTTCTTGGACTGATTACGATAACGCTGCATACAAACTTCTTGAGCAAGAAGAAGAGACTCTGCTTCTTCAACACTAACATCATCATCGAATTTGCTCTCCACAATGGAGATAATTTGATCGTTTTTTTGCGGTAAGCCATCGAGAATAGCATCTAGATGATCTTTGGCTGAAATAGGGTTACCAACAACAGCAAGTGAATCAACAGTGGATGTAATCTTCGCAAGATAGTCTTTTTGAATTTTGCAATTGCGTTGCACGCAATTCATTCTTCAGTTGGTGAATCTTGGTTCGACCTAATTTTGAGAAATAGGCAAAGATCTTTTCCCAAAGTTCAAATGTGTGACTGCAGCCAACCACGCGAGCTTGAATGGCAGTCGAGAGCGATGTTTGAAGCCAGGATAAAAGCATTTGATCCTGAGCTTCCCATAGTTGAAAATCTGAATTCTCGTTGTTCTGCGCTATATCTTCAGTGCGAGGAGGAATCTTTGGTGAAACTAGGAAGTGGTGAAGACGATGCGCCTTGATGACAGGCTCAACCTGTTGGCGCCACAACACGAAATTCTCGTCATGCAGCTTCTCTGTGATTTTGTGTCGAAACTCCTTAAATTCTGATGTAGCGGAGTTCGCAGAAGACGCGGTGTTCCACAGTGTTGTTCTTGAGGCTTTGCCGTCGCCACCAGCGGTGCTGGTGGGGGATCTTGGTTGTTAATGGAAGCGATGTGAAAAGCGAAGGGAAGCAAAGCGAAAAAAGAAGAAGAAAGGTAGTTATGAAACAGTTAGGATCGAATGGCGCTGTGATACCATGTTAAAGTTCTGAAACGAGTGAGAGAAACTGAACATACTGGAAATAGATTTTGTATTGAATGAGTGATGATTACATAGAGTGGCCACTTATATGTAGGTGAGCCAAGATAAATCCAAACAGATTCTGTTCTGTTACCAACTGTAACAGAATGCAAGCTAACTGATCTGGTGTAAACTAACAGTTCTAAAATAACAGAATTCTAACTGTATAACTAACTAACTCAAGCTCAATGCTTGTTTAGCAATACAAGGTATTATATACTCTAACAGTGATCAACATGTTAGAAAGGTCTGTTAATCTCTTGGCTCACCTCATCCGTTGGAATCATGCTAATTGTTCTTCTTAAGCAAAATTTATGCCCACAACAGGTTCGACACCAAAAGTTTCCCTAAATAGCATTTATTTTCTTACGTCTTGGAGCAAGGCCATCCCAACGCAATTGTTCGCCTAAACCAAACTTTTAGGCGATGCCTTTTTTTTGTGTGTAAATGAGTCATCTTAAATGAGAAAATCTTTTGATAAAAAAAGTATAGGTTTTACAAAAAAATTAAAAATACTTTAGTTACTCATGGATGTTAAAAATAAAATTTTGTATGAACAACATTTATATTTTTTTAAATCATAATAATGTAATTGTAAGCAATATACTTTTTTTTTGTACATATAATATATATAAGCGACTTGCTATCATAAAATAAATTTGTTGAATTGGTGTAATGTATAATTTCTTCAACACTGGTTCACCAGGCCCTGTGTTAGATTCTGAAAGTAAATTTTGTTATTGACTATGACTAGTAAAAAATTGTTAGTTTGGCAACCAACAGGATTCGATCCTGGAACAGAGTTCCGAGGGCTGCATATTACCGGTTGTGCTGTGTTCAATGCATGACATGAGACTAAATATTTAATGCACGAAATGAAAATAAATATTTAATGCACGACATGAGACTAATAGCTCTATCTCACAGAGTAATTAGTTGTCGCAAATGATAAATGACGATATTAGATCAACAAAATCAAAAGTATCTTGAATTCAACCCTGCTAAACAGGGATCAAACTTGATGTTTACTTGCAAAATGGCTGATATTGCATCAGAACTAACAGAATGGCCTCATTTTGTTTTTGATTGGATGCAGAGGTGTATTGCACAAATGCTCTTACTAGCTGGTCCAGGTGTTGTGCTTTCAACTGCATTTCTTGGAACTGTTTTGAAGGTATGAAAACAAATGTGTTTTAATTCATCATTCTTGCCATATGGTTAATGCTCATTTGTCATAATATAGCTTACTTTTCCATATAACTGGAGTTGGAAAACGTCACTGTTGCTTGGTGGACTTCTTAGTGCAACTGATCCTGTTGCCGTTGTGGCCTTGTTGAAAGAGCTTGGTGCCAGCAAAAAACTAAGCACAATAATTGAAGGGGAATCCTTGATGAATGATGGGTATTTTACTTTTGATCCCTTAGCTCTTATTTTAACGACCGTCTTGTCTACCCTTAAAATGAACTTTCATGTTTGCTAATAAATCTAAATCGTTGGAAGTAGCTTAAAGCCTTCAACATTTAGGATGGATGACTATTTCTGCATGTGGTGGTTCTTTTAAATGTCTTTTCTTTTGTTTACTAATATGCCTAATCTTTATTCTCGTCCAGGACGGCTATTGTGGTTTATACTCTTTTCTATCGGATGGTTCTAGGAGAGACCTTCAACTCGGTTGCCATAATCAAATTTCTAGCACAAGTTTCACTTGGAGCGTAGGTTTCACCTACTTCTCTGTTGCCTAATGGCATAAGTTATCTTTACTTATGTTACACTTTGCTCGGTCCAGTGTAGGAATCGGTCTTGCTTTTGGGATAGCATCTGTTTTGTGGCTTGGGTTTATTTTTAATGATACAGTGATTGAGATTTCCCTAACACTTGCTGTTAGCTACATTGCTTACTACACTGTAAGTTGCTTTCAAATTTGGGTCCATCTTTTCAAAAGTTGAGAGATTATGTTTCTTATGATAAATAATCACAACACGTTTAAGTTTTATATACACTACTTTGTTGGATGCATCTTTCAGTAAGATAAGAGATTATATATGTTGAAATCATATCATCTTAATTGGTTTTTGTTTGTGGTGCTATTTTGAATTACTTCCGTTCTTGGATGTGGAGAAATTGATGGCCAAATTCTTTTATAGGCTCAAGAGAGTGCGGATGTTTCTGGTGTTTTGACTGTGATGTCATTGGGAATGTAAGTTGAGCTTTAGTACATAATTCCTATACCACATCTTGGAAATTCGGGTATTGAAGTCTTTCTACAGGTTCTATTCAGCATTTGCAAGGACAGCTTTCAAGGGTGAAAGTCAACAAAGCTTACATCACTTTTGGTATGCCCTTTACTTATCCATGTCCTTATGAATTCGGTTCATTCTATGGGCAAATATTTTTTCTCTTTATTTTTCAACTCACTTTATGTGGTGATAAAAGATCAAAGTGGAGAATGCAGGTTAGGGACGTTTTGGAGTTCATTAACTCAATATTATATATATTTGCTTCCCTAGCATATATTATGTGTTACATGATATTACCTGAGTACCCCTACAGCTTTACATATATGAGCGTTTCCCCAACAAAAAAAATATGGATCCATTAGTTAAAGAAACCTTAAGTTCTTTAGAGAAAACGAAGACATTTTTCTTACTGGCTTCCCTCCCTGAAAAAAATCAGTTGCTTGAATAATTTACTGTTGTAATATCATTGGCATTTGGTGATCTACAGCTATTGCCATCACTTTGTGGGTTATGACTGGTAAAGGGATTGGTCATTGGAGAGATATGCTGTTTTGATTATATTTTCTCTTTCTCTGTAATAAGCCTATTCTGTTTAATTTAAGAAGATTTTTGTCCTCTCTGTATCTTTGTCTTATTTCTGGCATTTCTATAAAAAACAATCATAAAATTTCTGACTGAAAGCTAACACTGAGTCATTGTATGCTTTGTGGCGGACCCAAGACCCTAGGTTAAGTGTTGCAAAACAATTCACTATCAAAATTGTTGATTCACATGGTTTTTAAGAAATTTCCTTTTCAAATGTCCTCGTTTGATTCACTGAAATTAAGAAACCAAATTATTTACTTGCAAATTTATTTAAGAGAAAATTCTCAATTTAGTCTCAAAGCTTACTCTCCATCTCCTATTTAGCCCTTAAAGTATATGAACATAATAAGGAGTCCCTAAAGTTTGTGACATGCGTCAAATTACTTCCTATATTTTTAAAAGTTGTCCCTTATAGAGACTAACGAGACATATTTCTTAAAATTTAGAGACTAATTTGAAGATTTCGCAAACTTTAGCGACTACATATTATTTGTATATATTTTATGGATCAAGTAGGAGAGAGGTGTGGGTTCATGAACTAAATTAAGAGCTTACTCTTAGTCTAACTGTCAAAGTTGAAAGAGTTTATGGGTCTAGGTGCAAAATTTTAAATCTAAGGGATCAAAATAAAATAAAAATTATATAGGAGGATAAGTTAAGATTTTTATTTCAAACAGGTCTGCCTATATGCTTGTGGCTGCAACAAAGGTCATACCTTAGTTTTGTCATGCTAGATTCAATCATTTTCTCTCCATATTTATATTTAGTTGTCAAATAAGTTTTAATCACGTTTTTTTCTGCAGGGAAATGATTGCTTATATTGCTAATACATTAATTTTCATTTTGAGGTAAGAGGTTGGAATCTTTAATCATAATGCAGTTGATATGCCTTCTGAAACAGTTAAATGCTAATGCTATTTAGACTGATTAACAATTATGTTTTTCTGGTACATAGCTTTGAGCTGCAGTAAGTCAGTAACACATTCTTACTAGTATATTACTTTCGGTAATATTTTCTTATCTTTATTTTGCAGTGGAGTTGTTATAGCTGAAGGAATACTTAGTGACGAGAATGTTTTTTCTCATGGTAGTATTCTCTTCGGTCACTTCTTAAATTCTCTTCTTTGTTCAATATGCCATGAATAATTCTTTGGTTTCATTCATTTCAGCTAAAACATACCATGAAGTATATTAAATGCTAAAACATGACAATATTGCTAGTTAATAAACTCAGGGAATTTGCACGCATGTTTGTGCTGCTGATGAATCTTAAGGAAGATGTATTCCATAGTTTGTATCATCTCTTACTCATATATGGGGGGAGTTGACTGTCTAATACAGATTGAAAGAGAAAGAAATTCGTTAAATTGTTACCTTTGGCTGTAATGTAAGTCACTAATATGTCGTCCATTGTGTTGCTCTTGCTGCCATCCTCGTGTTACTTTGCATGAGAAGAAAGAGCTCTTTGTTAGAATCTTCTAGATTCAATAGGAAAGAGAAGAGAGAGAATCTAAATCTGATCTAACAGAATTCTGTTAGATCCTTTTCTATATTCTGTAATTACGATTTTCTTAGTTACAAGAATATTGGATTGCAGCTTATATACTTGCTGCATTTGGCCGAAAGTTGGCTAACAAGAGTCAACTAAGACAATGACTAAGCTATCCTTCAGTCCCATGACTAAACTACCCTTTAACATATACAATGACTGAACTACCCTTTAACACTCTTGCACAAATCTTCTCGTGTTTTAAGAATTTTAAATTCACTATTGAAATTGGTCAATAATAAATAGTATTTTCATTTGTGGCCTTCCTTGATGCAACACACCTTATACAATGATAAGGCCTCTGTTGCTTTTCTTTTTTCTTGTTAAAATACTTATGTTTGTTAAGTCTAAAGGATTGGCTACAAACTATTGGTTCTGTTGTAGGAAAGTCGTGGGTCTACCTCTTGCTTCTCTATGTATATGTTCAAGTGTCTCGGTGCATTGTCGTTGGGTCATTATTTCCCTTTCTAAGATATTTTGGATATGGTTTGGAATGGAAAGAAGCTATTATTCTCGTCTGGTCAGGATTGCGTGGAGCAGTTGCTTTGTCACTTTCACTATCAGTTAAGGCAAGTACTTATTGACTAAAGATGCATATTTATAGCCCTTTATGGATCATATGATTTTTCACATACAGAGTGCCTTGTCATTATGTACAAGTCAGATAGTTACTATTTGATTTGTCATTCCTTATGAAAGGAAGAAATTTTATTGTAAGTAAAAATATAAAGAGGCAATAAGGTAAACTCGTTTAACAAAAAAATGAAACTAACCCAAGCTAAAGTGCATAAAGATAACTGTAAAAAATAAATGTTTTTTGGAATAGGAATAATCAATGTTTTAAAAATGGAGCTTGTTATTGAACCTGTGAAGACACTAATTCACAATTTAATGGTTTAACTATGATTAAACCGTAGTTGAACCAGCGATGATGAAATATATTTTTAATATGATTAAATGACAGAAAACAAAAATTCTAAGAAATTTAGATAAATCAAAATTTAAATTAACATAAAATGATTATATTTTACGTTTTATAAGATAAAACAATCAATAATATGAGGATAAATAATAAAAGTTCAGTGGGCCATTACAACTTGTCATTGGACTTTTATTTGACTAAAAAATATATATTTTTAAAGTGTAAATTAAAGTAACATAGATAAAAAAATAGCTGGCCAGTTTAAATCAATTTTCTACCACCTGTTTATGACCTATTCTTATTGATTTTGAGATTAGTTGATTTTTTGGGGTCAAATGGACTGAATATTTGAATGTTTTAAAGTTCAACCAGTTGGGCTAGCTGGTCTGGTGCAGCTTTCGGTACGTTCGGAATAATAAGGGACTATGGGTTAGGAAATTGGATATGTTCATATTAATTGGAATTTCATGATAGTTTTTTTTTTTTTTCGTATTATGTAGAGAGCTTATGAACTTGTATTTATATATTAGGGTTTGTAGAATAAGAAATTGTTTCTGGCTGCGGTAAATAAAGAAAAATCTTAATTAGCATTTATTTCCATGAAACGAGTTTTCATAGAAAATTAAATGAAATGAAAGGGCAATTTAGAAAATGCAATTGGGTTTTTGATTACATCAAGAAAATTGAATTGAATTAAATTAACCAATATTCTTAATTGGTGTTTTTTGTTACTTTTGCTTATATTTAGTGCATAGGGAGTATCTGAATTCTTTGCATCTTATTGATTCTGCTTGCTTTCCGATATGGATAAAAGGAATTGAGAGCTCATTTGTTGCCTTTTTTCCCAAAAAAAATATATCATTTTTTGCAGTAATAATCACTTTTAAGAGTATTTCATCTGTTTGTTGCTTCTTTTTCAAAAAATGAGAATCTGAAAAAATCTAAAAACCACTTCAAATGGGAAGAACTGTTTTGAGTAGCTCTTCTTGAAAATCATTTTCACTAAATAAGAGATATTAAAAAGAGTGATTTTGATTATGACAAACAAACAAAAAATAACTACCTTCTAATAAAAATCTCTAAAGACTAATCTCTAAATTATTAAATGTCAAAATCACTTCTTTTTTTTATGTGTAACAAACAGGCCTGAATCTTGGCTCTTTCGGATTGTTTTTGTGCAGATTATTTTTTCGAATTTATGTCTCATCCACTGCATAGTAACCCTCTTTAGAAGTTGAAATTCCCTCTAATAAAGTAAAATATTTTATTTGGCATATATTTTTATATGATAGAACAAATTCCACAGCAACTGTTTTCCTCTATAATGTATTTTGGGGAAAGCAGGGAATGTCTGCTTGCATGAGGCCATCATTTATACTCATGTTCATATTTTTGTTATTTATTCTTTTAATTATTTATTTTTGGGTGATTTAGCGTTCAAGTGGCAGATCAGTTGAACTGACTTCAGAGACTGGAATTATGGTATGTTTTGCAATTTATGTTAATAAAACCCTTACAAATTTCAAATACATGACTGTACTGATGATTTTGTAAAGTCGGCACAACCCAGAATTCGTTGATATTATTATCTTTATAACTGTTTGACAACTTTTCTTTTTATTATGCAGTTTGTTTTCTTCACCGGCGGAATTGTATTTTTAACACTTATAGTGAATGGTTCAACCACACAGTTTGTTTTACGCTTCCTCAACTTGGATAAGTTATCAGCAGCTAAGGTCACTCTCAATCTTCTATTTTCAACATATTTTGTAGTTAACTTCTATTTGCAAATGTATTTCGATAACCTATAAATAGAAAAGAGCAACAAACAAAATTAATGGGTCAAAGAGGCTAAAAAAACGTCAATGCTGTTAATTTCCTTTGCCAGAAAGTTTGATGTCCTCCAAATGAGATAGTAAAGGTGGAACCTTTCTTGGTTACTGTTAATGAATTTTTGGATGTGCTAAATGTGTGGGGATGCTAATGAAGAGAGGAATTGAACTTGTTGAGAGAGAGAGAAAATGAGAGAGATCTGTGTTGAATACCGTGTGTTTCAATTATACACCGGTGCATATTAACAATGGACAATGGAGTCCTGGAAACAGTGAGTAGTGGGTAAAAATGTGCAACAAGTGAGCAAGATTGATGGACCATATGAGCAGTTACTAGTTGTATACATTTATGAACAGTAGCCTATTAAAAATTGAGATTGTAGTATTGTACAAATACCTATCGAGATACAATCCATAAAGGAACTGTCTTTGCTTCTTTTTTATATGGTATGGAATTTTTGTCCGAAAGGGTATTAGCTATTGGTATTAACAGCATATATTCTTGATACCACTTTATAATTGATAGCTCGCATCCTATTGTAACTAGAATATATAGAAGAAATAGGGGGAAATAAAGGGCAATTGTGTAATTTCCTATTCTGCACTTGTGTATAAATAAACTTGTAACTGTTCCCTTGAAGGCAGTTAGTGAAATAAACAGAAAATCGTTACATGCAGTTATGCATAGTTGCTGGACGAATAACCAGAGTGTTGTATCATCTCTTTTTCTCTGATTTCTTTTCAATTCATCCCTTAATTCCAGTTGAACCTTTCAACTGGTATCAAAGCGAGACGATTCGTGGTGAATGACGCGGAGGAAAGCCGCCATGGAAGCTAGAGTCGACGAGGTGGAGCGAAGGCTTCAAGAAATGGAGGTGCGCACCAAATTGCAACTCGACGAACATGCTGCGCGCATGGAACAGATCGTTGCGACAGCATTACAGAGTGACGCCCGGTCCGGGCAACCCGAGAACCCGACCCGAGCACAACGGAAATCAAATTGAAGGGGAGCGACGCCTGAGAAAGATTGATCTTCCGGTGTTCAACGGCGAGGATGCGACGGGGTGGTTAACGAAGATTGAGCGGTTCTTCAAGGTACGGCGTATCGAGGAGGACGAAAAGTTAGACGCGGCGATGATGGCGGTAGAGGGGGAAGCGCTATCGTGGCTTCAATGGTGGGAAGCTAGCGCAGAGGAGTTGACTTGGGACGCGTTGAAGGATGCAATACTACGACGTTTTCAACCCACGGTAATCACGAACGCATTTGAAATCTTGATGAGCATGAAACAAGAAGGCTCGGTGAGAGAATATCGCAAGAATTTCGAAACCGTATCGAGCCACGTAAAGGTGAAGGATCAAGACTTGTTCGTTGGGTTGTTTTCCAATGGTTTAAGAGAAGATATAAGGGCTGAGGTAAGATTGCATCGTCCCAAGGATTTAGCAGAGATGATGGATGTGGCGTTACTAGCGGAGGAGAAGATTGGAGCAGTAGGAAGGTATGGAGGGCAAAACAAGCAATCTTGGGGCAATAAGGGATACAATAATAGCAAGAATTGGCGTCAAGACGTGCTGACCAAGGCAAACACTGATCCTGCAACCATGAAGACAGAAACTAAGGGCCAAGAAACAGGAAACCCGATCAACCAAACGATCAGCAAGATCAATTGGAAGCGAGGAGATTGACGAGAAACGCGAAGGAAGGGCACATGCTTCACATGTGATGAAAGATATACAACCAAGTCATGTCCGCAAGAATAAAATGATCGAGAATCCTCTATGTGGAGGAGGAAGGTGGTGAAGAACATAATAAATGACAAGAAAGTGGATGAAGAGGAAGATATTGTTTGGGGTGGTGATATGAAGAAGAGTCTTCTCCTATGTAGCATGGCGGCCCGTCATCTAAAAGTTCATTTATGATCAAGGCCACTATAGAAACACTGTAAGTTGATTGTATTGGTTGATCGTGGTGCTACTCATAACTTCGTGTCAAGGAAGTTGTAATCGCTCACAATTGGAAGGTGGAAGACACACCACCATGTTGGGTGAAGGTGGGAAATGGCCAAAGAATTCTGACCAGAGGTGTTTGCAGAGGGGTTGAGCTGGTTTTGCAAGGACTGAAGGTGCAGGTGGATCGCTTTGTGTTCCTACAGATGGTGAAGACATAGTTTTGGGGATTGATTGGCTAGAGAAGTTGGGAAACATCAAGGCTAACTTCAAGGACATGACCTTGAAGGTGAAGTTGGGAGAGAAGACCGTGGTGTTAAGAGGGGACCCTTCTCTATCAATTCGTGAAGCTACTGCTAAGGAACTTGTAACAGAACTGCAGAGCAATCAGGAGGTATACTTGATAGAATGCAGAGCCCTACAAGCCTCAGAACTCGAACAACAGCCTACACCAGAGGTAATCCTACAAGTCCTAGCTGAGTTTGAAACTCTGTTCTTAGAAAACAGTAGCTTACCCCCTAGTAGAGAAGTAGATCATGCTATTGTGTTAAAGGAGGGTGCCACTATACCCAATTTGAGACCTTATAGATACCCTCACTACCAAAAGAATGAAATAGAGAAATTGGTAGGAGATATGTTAAAAACAAGAATTATAAGGCCAAGTACTAGCCCTTACTCAAGCCCTATTATACTTGTTAGAAAGAAAGATGGAAGTTGGCGCTTTTGTGTGGACTATAGGGCCTTGAATAAGCTAACCATACCCAATAAATTCCCAATTCCACTAATAGATGAACTGTTGGATGAGCTAAATGGTGCTATGATCTGAAATCTGGATACCACCAAATCAGAATGAAAACCGAAGACATTCCAAAAACGGCATTTAGAACTCATGAGGGGCACTATGAGTATCTAGTAATGCCACTTTCAAGTGACTCAATGCACCTCCACCTTTCAAGCATTAATGAATGAAGTTCTCAAACCTTATTTGAGAAAGTTTGCATTGGTATTCTTTGATGACATTCTAATCTATAGTAAGAATGAGGAGGAGCATGCCAAGCATCTTAGACAAGTATTCATGGTTTTGAGAAATAACTCATTAGTGGTTAACAAAAAGAAATGTGATTTTCTTTGTACACAAAGTGGAATATCTAGGTCATGTAGTTTCAGTGAGAAGGAGTTTCTGCAGATCCTCAAAAATAGTCATATGCATGACAGATCGCCAACTCCAAGAGATATGAAGGGGTTGAGAGGTTTCCTCGGCCGACAGGGGTATTATAGGAGGTTTGTACAAGGATATGGTGTGATGGCGAGGCCTTTAACAGACTACTCAAGGCGCAGACAAGTTTGCATGGAACCCGGAAAATTGAATCGCCTTCCAACCACTCAAACAAACTATGTCTACACCGCTGTTTTAGCAATGCCGGATTTTTCTAAGGTGTTTGTGATAGAGACCGATCGTCCCCAGCAGGGGGTAGTCTTTGTCCTTATGCGGGAGGAAAGACCTCTAGCTTACTTCACTCGATCACAACGGCGGGCCCAACAAAAATCAGCATATGAAAGGGAGTTAATGGCTATGGTATTAGCAATTCAAAAGTGGCGACACTATCTGCTTGGGATGGACAACACTTTATAGTAAGAATCGACCAAAGAAAGCTTGCGATTTCAGTCGACTGTAACTTGTTGGGGGTGAACAAATTAAATGGATCGCTAAACTACGGGGTTTGATTTTGAAGCACAAGACAAACACCGAAGCGCGTCGATAAAGTGGTGATGCTCTGTCACGCCAAATGATTTTTTTGCAATTTCAAGCATAACAACGCCAGAGTGGTCCGAATGGGAAGAAGAGATCGAAACTGCCCCAAGTTACAAGAGCTACTCAGCAACAGATTGTTCTCGAAACTGCAGATCGAAACACTACTCGATCCAAACATGGACTCGCTTACAAGGAGAACAGCCTAGTCTTACCCGGAATATTTCCGAATTCTGTTATCCTGCATGAGTTTCACACTACTCTGCGGGGAGGCCATTCAGTTTTTTTAGAACATTTAAGAGGATATCTCATTGTGTTTTTATTGGACAGGTATGAAACAGATATCAAAGAGTACATCATGAAGTGTCAACAATGCCAACAGAGTAAGATGGAAACACTGCACTCTTTGGTCTTCTTCATCCTCTTCCAATTCCATCAAAGGTGTGGAATGACATATCAATGGACTTTATTGGAGGGTTACCGAGAGTGGGCAAGAATGATACCATATTGGTAGTGGTTGATAGGCTCACAAAGAGTGCTCACTTCCTCTTATTAGGACACCCCTACACAGCGAGTGAGGTAGCTCAATGCTTCATTTATGGGATTGTTAAGTTACATGGATTCCCAGAAACAATTGTTTCGGACAGAGACAAAATCTTTCTAAGTAATTTCTGGAAAACGCTTCTTAAGCAAGCTGGAACACGGTTGAAGTATAGCACATCGTTCCATCCTCAAACAGATGGCCAAACAGAGGTTGTTAATAGATGCTTGGAGGTGTACTTAAGATGCTTTGTAGGTGAAAATCCTAGATCATGGACTAAGTGGCTCTGTTGGGCAGAACTTTGGTTCAATACCAACTTCAATGTGTCTATTGGAATGACCCCTTACAAAGCTTTGTATGGGAGAGATCCTAATCCGATCATTAGAGGGCCTGCTATTCCATCCAATGTTGAGGAAGTGAACCACCTGTATGAAGCTCGGGATTCATTGCTAGCACAGCTCCATGACAACCTCTGTCAAGCGCAACAGAGGATGAAAAAACAAGCAGATAAAAAAAGAAGGGATTTGACCCTCTCTGTAGGTGATTGGGTGTACTTGAAGGCCACTCCCTATCGATGGAAGTCCCTAGCTACTCGAAGGAATGAAAAACTAAGTCCTAGATACTATGGTCCTTACAAAATCATTGAGCAAATAGGAACAGTGGCCTACAAGCTGGAGCTACCTGCTGATTGCAAAATCCACCCTGTCTTCCATGTAAGCAAGCTGAAGAAAGCTATCACGGGCAACCACACTCCTCAACCAATCCCTGCAGCTCTAACTGAAGAAGGAATGCTACAACCAGACCTGGAAGACTTGCTAGAGCTCCGATACAACTCTCAAGGCATTGCTGAAGTACTTGTCAAGTGGAAGCACCTCCCTCCATGTGAGAATAACTGGGAGTTGCTGGATAAATTGAAAACAGCTTTTCCCACTTTTCCCCTTGAGGACAAGGTGAAAGCTTTAGGGGGGGGGGTATTGATAGCTCGCATCCTATTGTAACTAGAATATATAGAAGAAATAGGGGGAAATAAAGGGCAATTGTGTAATTTCCTATTCTGCACTTGTGTATAAATAAACTTGTAACTGTTCCCTTGAAGGCAGTTAGTGAAATAAACAGAAAATCGTTACATGCAGTTATGCATAGTTGCTGGACGAATAACCAGAGTGTTGTATCATCTCTTTTTCTCTGATTTCTTTTCAATTCATCCCTTAATTCCAGTTGAACCTTTCAATAATATAGCATTATAGCTATTTAACTTTACAACCATTATATAGTTATTTAAATTTTTAAGCATTTGAATGTAGATTATAAGACACAAAGGAGAGCTTCATTGTTAATAAACACTTGCAAATTGCTTCTAAACAAAAGTATTTATATATTACCTTTTCTTCCTAAGTTATATCTGGTCTTGGTCCTCATGTGTTGTGTTGCTCGTAATAACAGAGACGTATCCTTGAATTTACAAAGCATGAAATGTTGAACAAAGCATTAGAGGCTTTTGGGGAACTTGGAGATGATGCCGAACTTGGGCCTGCTGACTGGCCCACAGTGAAGAGATATATTTCCTGCTTAAATGACATTGTAGGTGAACGTGTTCACCCTCATGGTCCATCTGAAAATGATAGTAACTTAGATCCTATGAATTTGAAAGATATCCGAGTACGCCTTCTGAATGGTATGGGAACATTTACATTTGCTTCAATTCTAAGAGTTTTTACATTTATAGTTTCTCTTCGTGTGGATCAATTCTTTTATTTAACTTGAACAAGAGGAACCTCGTCCACTCTATGCCCCATGTTTCTGTATGATTAACTGATTCAAATATTCTAAACCCTTGCAGTCCTTTAATTTAGGGTAGAAATAAAGAAAAGACAAAAAATACAGGTAATCTATCAAATATATGGGGGACTATGGTTGAATGGATTGGATGCTTTCCAATTTATCTGAAGCTAATTGGATGCTTTCCAATTGAACAAATATACAATGAGTTGTCCACAGTTTTATAAGAATTCCATTTGAAGCTTGTTCAATTCTAAGTTATATAATGCACTTCTAGTTTCTATTAACTTTTTACTTTAAATTTTTTGCGAGTACAGTTGCCGTGAAGGTTTACCTGCGTAGGAATTAAGTTTAAAACCTTTATTTGATCAATGTAGTCAACCACACCTAGTGGGAAAAGACTTTGATTGTAGTTCTTAGATTTTGAGCTAGGCCTAACTCAACCCTTCTAAGCCTTATAGAGACTATTTTGGCCATATTTCTAGTTGATGTGGGACATTCTCAGACTCAACACAATGAAGGTGTTGGATGCTGCATTGAAGGCAACGCAAGTGGCCACAATGAAGTCGATAGGGTTTTCAACAAACCTCATGCTCAAGACGAGACATCTTGAGGATGACCCATGCGGATTGCCATTATCTAAGATAGACTTGATAACATTTAAGAATTTGAGCTAGGCCTAACTCAACCCTAAAACTAGTTGGATGGGTGAGGCCTGCCTGAGCCTTATAAAGACTACTTTGGCCATTTCTCTAGCTGATGTGAAATCTAAACATCATCACACCCAGCACAATGTAACTGGTGGAGGCTGCAAGGTAAGCAGCTCAAGGTGGTTGCAAACCCAACAGTTAATTTTGTATATGATCAAATTCAATTTTGATGGATTGTTTGGCTATGATGGAAAACACTGTGTGTGTTCATCTAAAGGCCTAAGTTAATAAGTTGCTTTTGTTATCTCATGTTAGTTTTGTGACAAGCATGCACACACACAGAGAGTTACATTCTAGGCTAACTTAATCTAGTGGTAGTCTCTTGTTGGCTATGTCCTTTGATAAACTTCTTATTTTCTATTGATACTATGAGTTCGACTGCTTCAACTATATCAATATCATGCCTAGTTTGAGACTTTTTGCTCATATTAGGTGTTCAAGCTGCATACTGGGAGATGCTTGATGAAGGGAGAATTACTCAAACAACGGCTAATATTCTAATGCTATCAGTGGAGGAAGCCATAGATTTGGCTTCATCTGAGCCTCTATGTGACTGGAAAGGTTTAAAAGCTAACGTTCACTTCCCAAATTACTACAAGTTCCTCCAGTCTAGTAGGCTCCCATCCAAGTTAGTTACATACTTCACTGTGGAAAGGCTGGAGTCAGCATGTTATATTTGTGCTGCATTTCTTCGTGCCCACAGAATTTCTAGACAACAATTACACGATTTCATAGGTAACAGTTTATCATTGTCAGTTTATATTCCTAATTCCATTTCAAAATTTCTACTTTTTTCCTTTTCCATTTTATCATTCCAACTCAGAAATTATTCAATCCAATCAATTAACATATGTACTGCTTGAACCTTTAACACCAGGTTATAAGGAAGAAACCTTATCGTTGCATGTAGGTTTAAAATATATGAAAAGTTAATATTAGAACCCTAGCTCATGTTACTGTATTTTATGTCTCTTTTTTTATTATTTAAAATGTATGGTATGTCCAATTGTATGTTCTCAAATGGCACACATATTCTGGTTATTATTTTGTTTCTTACTTTCTTATATCAGTGTTGGTCAGATAACACATTTTTAATTATATTTAGCATCATTTATATTTATTTTATCTACATATACTTCGGTAGGTGACAGTGATGTTGCTTCTGCTGTCATCAATGAAAGTGTTGTAGAAGGAGAAGAAGCACGAAAGTTCCTAGAAGATGTTCATGTAACATACCCTCAGGTTTGCTAGTAAAACACACCCTCCAATGTTTTAGTTTTACTGTACTCTATTTGGTTCATGCCTGTCAATATTAAATTGATTGATCTTTTCTCTGCTATCAGTTTAACTTTTGTAGGGCCTCATACTTTCAATTATGGAATATTAAACTGCCTCTTATTCACAAGGTTTCTGTATTTTATATTATAAATGTATAATTATCAGGTTTTACGTGTCGTAAAAACAAGGCAAGCAACATATGTAGTTCTAAATCATTTAATTGATTATGTTCAAAACCTTGAGAAGGCTGGGATATTGGAAGAGAAAGAGATGCTACATCTTCATGATGCTGTCCAGGTATCCCGTCGGATGGTTTACTTTTGTCTGGCTGATATTCATTCTCTCTGTTTAACTTTGGCTGATAGTTCACTTTCTGTGTATTCTAATTGGTTGGTTGCCTATTAATTGAGTTATTTATTTTTCAGACTGATTTGAAGAAACTACTTAGAAATCCTCCTTTAGTTAAGCTACCTAAAATAAGTAATATACATCCTATGTTGGGTGCTCTGCCATCTTCTGCTCGTGAACCACTTGTAAGCAGTACAAAGGAAATAATGAAATTGCGTGGTTTGACACTATACAAGGAAGGTGCCAAATCAAATGGTATTTGGTTAATTTCTAATGGAGTTGTTAAGGTATTAGATTCTCTCATTATCAAGCTTAACATATATTTTCTGATTGCGCCCACAAAAGATTTAAAAATTGATGTTTTTCCAGTGGGAAAGCAAAATGATACGGAGCAAAAACCCTATTTATCCAACTTTTACGCATGGGAGTACATTGGGTCTTTATGAAGTGCTGACCGGAAGGCCATATATCTGTGATGTTGTCACAGACTCCATCGTACTATGTATTTTCATTGCAGCTGATAAGATAATTTCATGTCTCAAATCTGACCCTTCAATGGAAGACTTCCTGTGGCAGGTATAGCCAACAGAAATAATTCATTATTGCCACTACTGCTTTGACGTTAATGGATTCCGATGGCTCTTGTCACTGCATAATAAAATTCCAGCTTGCATTGTCTATGTTAGATTGCATAATTACTCTCAATTATCATGAATATGTTTTGGTCATTGGTCATCCAACTCGTATATCTTGATCTGCAGGAAAGTGCCATTTTTCTTTCGAGACTATTGCTTCCCCAGATATTTGAGAAACTAACTATGCAAGATTTACGAGCTCTTATTGCTGAAAGATCGGAAATGACCATATACATAAGAGGAGAAACAATAGAAATCCCTCGTCATTCAGTTGCCCTCTTGCTAGAAGGATATGTCAAAACCCAAGGTCGTCAAGAACTGGTGACAGCACCAGCAGCCCTGCTTCCTTCACATGGGAATCGGAGCTTCCAAAATTTGTCAATGTCAGGTATATGAGCTTAAATTTGATGGTCTCAAATATAATTCGCTGTCTCAGTCTTTTTCTGAGTATCCGTTAGGACAGCTGGTTAGGTAACAGAAAACTAACACTGAGGTTAAAAAAATAGGCAAAATTGTTCTTGGAGTTCTTTAATTTATTTGTAACTTTTACATTAGTCTTTAAATTTTATTTTTCTCAAATTCATCCATTAAGTTTCTAAATGTTAGTAGGGTTACCCTTTTTTGACTTCCCTTCCAGTCCTGTAAACAAAAACTGAGGTGTTCGTTAGTATACTAACATGGTATTTGTGTGGACTATAATGACATTAAATTGGGTAATGTCGGGGATGCATTCGAAACTAAATTAATAATATCAGTGATGCATTTGCTAGAGGGTCCAAATAAATGGATGAACCTGATTATTTTTTTTGCAATTTCAAAGATCATCTTTTAATAATGATAATGTGAGGACTAAGTTTATACGGTCCTAAAATTTTAGGGACCAAATTTAATATTTACTCAGAATTTATCTTATAGTGTATATAAGTATATAACTATTAGTGACTGTACTTCCAAACAATCAGAAATAATATTCTGTTTTACTCCATCTTTTTTCTTTCAAGTGGTTTTCTAAAAATGTTTGAAGTGTCAAGTGGAGGTCCAATTTTCGTTCTATTACTTTTTATAACTCTTACACCATCTGTCAAAATTTAACTCTGCTTGTGATAAATATTTACGATGGATCATTGTGCTTTTTCCTAGACTTGTTACCATTTTGACCCCCACTCCACTTTTTCTGTTTTAGTTCATTTATGGACGAAAATTATGCTCAATCTTTTACAATCAATTATACCAGGTACTAAGGAAGCTAGTTTTATTCATCAAGGATCGTGTTATCTGGTTGAAACTAGAGCAAGGGTAATCGTTTTTGACATTGCTGCATTTGAGCCTGATGCTGTTCTTGTTAGAAGGTCAAGTTCACGGTTATCACATGCTGTGGATCATCCTCATAAATCATTCCGTAGACAACATAGTGGTCTGATGAGTTGGCCAGAGCATTCCTACAAAGAGAAGCACCATAAGCAGGGCTCTGAACAACAAACCACTAGTTTGTCCGCAAGGGCAATGCAGCTGAGCATTTATGGGAGCATGGTATGTCAGTATAGAATAACGTTAGTTTCATTGTAGAATTTTTTTTTTTTTTCAATTTCACAAATTCTACACTCCAAAGAATGTAGCATTCTGGCCGGGTTTTCAAAGGAGATTCCACACCCTCTTGTATTTGTCTTGCTAAAATTCATCTGAATAGCTTTACTTACGGATATATGCCCCAAATAGTAGATTTTTTTTTTTAAGCGAAACTTTTATTAACGGGAGCACAAGGGGTACTCCAATCCTGAACAATTACATGAGGCCTCGTTAAAACCTCAAATGGCCAAATAGTAGATGGTTCAATGTTCACTAGGCACTGAAACTTGTGAATCTTGTCTAGCACGGTTCATATACAAGCAGTATTATAATTACCTGAAATAGATTATTAGTTATCATAATTTGAGTTTTCTAGCATGTCAAAGTTGCTAATTTGAAATTACCTGTAATGTAAGTTTCACATATCACCCTTATAGATTATCTAGATTTACACTGGAGATAACTCAGCTGACTATATGCAAAGTTAAATAATAATCAAGCTTGTATCTTTAAATTCCCGCCCCTAAAACAAACGGTGGCCTGAAAATCAATACTTTGATTTGCATATTTAATGCCATGTATCTACTGTGTACCTCAAGCTTTATTTTCATTGGTTATTGTCATTTTCAAGGTGGACATCCCTCACCAAAGTAGAAGTTTATCAACCAATCGTGTTAAACCATCACCTCAAAGTTTGTCATATCCAGCCATTGCATCACATGAAGGCCGTCCACTTGTTTCAGTGAAATCAGAAGGAGCAGCAGCTGGCAAAATGGACATTGGAGTAAAAGAGTTCGCACAGCATGTAACAAATCTCCCTTCACAAAGCACAGAACGAAGAAAGCATCACGTAGATGACTCAAGTGATGATGATTCTGCTGTTGAAGAAGATATTATTGTGAGGATTGATTCACCAAGCACGCTATCTTTTCCCCAGTCTTAATGGGGAAGTACTGAAGAATCTGTTTGATTATTTATTTGTGTAATAAATGTTTTTATATGGCGCAACATTGTACATAAGAACGAATATTAGAATATTACCACGAGGAATTTACAGTTGGTCATGAAAGCTCAGAAAATATGTGTTGATTTTTAGAAAACAAACAATAAAATGTTTGGAAATGGTTGTTGTTACTTGAATTTATTTTTTTTGAAGGAATTGTTACTTGAATTTTGAAACACTGCACTAGAATATCTTCAATTTTTTTCCATTTCTTTTTTTGGTACATTTTTTTTTCTCCAATTATGTTAAGGGAAATGTTAGTGACTCCTCCCAATTTCAATTCTACACCTACCAACTTGAAGCAAGATGACCTATATGTCCCTACTCCTAAAAACCCCCCAAAAACATCATCTTCCCCTGGCCACCATTCTCCACCTGTGTGACCATCCTTCCTCTCCCCATCATTCCCCACACAACCCCTCCTCACCATGTTTTACAGCCACCTCAACCCTCTGCCTCATCCCCAACTTTTAGTTCCTCATTCATGAAACTTACTTTTTCTGTGTTTACAAACAATCCAGAAACAGGGATCCAGAGATACTCAAAAACAAGTTTCTAGATGTGTAAAAAAAACACACCTAAATGTGTCTTTGTTTCAAGTCTTTCTTAGAACATTCCTGGAGTGTATGGGTGAGGAATTTTCATTCCTATGTTTGTAACAAGGTTCTAAATTTTATCCCCAGATATAAAAGGTTTCCTGGGAAATAAATAAATTCTACATTCCATTGGTTTTATTCTCATGGAAAAAGTGTGAAAAAAAAATAATCCAATGGAAGTGGAAATAAAAGCTATATGTAAACTTTTTATATACCACTAACGGTGGTCAGAGTGAAAACTGTATTTGGATCTGACTCTTAAGTTTTAAGTTCGAATATTGAATGTGGCAAAAATTCTATGAATGGAGAAGGGACCACACAGACTTGCAAAGCCCTACATTCAAATAGGTTTCCCATTATTTTGTTTCTAGAAAAGTTATTTTTCCAAGAAGTCTTGAAAATAAGATTTCAAAAGTTAGCTAAACCACGAAATGTTTCTTTTTGTTTGTTTTTGGAACCTAACTTATGGAAACATGAAGTTCTTGAGTGGGTAAAGAAAAAAACTGCTTCTTAAACACATTATGCTATAGTGAATGATTTGGCTGATTGTCGGTAAGCTAACTTAAAGTTAACTTATAGCAGATAAGTTAATACTAGTTAAATTAGCAAGTTCAATTTGAAGTATTTAGAGCCTGTTTGTTATAGAATTTTTTGAAAAGTAATCACTTTTTTAATAAATAATCACTTTTAAAAGTTTTATATCGGTTTGTTACAGCTTTTTAAAAAAATGAAAATCTAAAAATAATCAAAAAAACTCATTTAAATGAAAATCTCTTTTGAGTAGCTTCTCATAAAAATCATTTTTATTAATAATAACTTTTTTTAAAAGTGAGTTTCATTATACTACACAAACACAAAACAACTTCCATTTTTTTTATTAATCTCTAAATTATTTACCATTAAAATCTTAGTGAAATTAGCGGTTAAGCACTTGAAATAAGTTAAAAATATAAATGACATAATTAAATATTTGTAATTAATGCGTAAGATGAGATAGTGTTAATTTAATAGAGAATAAACAACGAATTTAATTAAAATAATACGAGTAAAAATGAGAGAAAACAAAGAAAAAGTGTCTAGAAAAACACTATGAATTAGTGAATAATGCCAAACAAGTAGTTGGTCAAAAAAATGCTAAACAAGTGATTAACAAACATTTAATACTAGCCTACCCGTTAAAAACTAGTTGCTATAAGCTATCTTGTTACATGACTAGTCTTAAGTTTTAAAGTTGAACCATTTTTTTTTTAAGTTTAAAGTTCCAAATTGTTATATGACAGTAGTCTTAAAAGACTAAATTCTTACAAGATAGATAATAGATAACCTCCATCATGAGTATGTCCGCTTTGTTAGTGTAAATTGAGTTTTTTGTAACAAAAAATGAAAAAATGACTAACGGTATACACATTATGTAAATTAAAAAAATTAAGTGGTACGAAAATACTTAAATGACCAACTTATTATAATTAAATAACTTAAAAACTCAAGAAACCATAAGTTATAGATAAGGTATAGAAAAGGAAAATGAAGAAGGAGGTAAAGGACAAACCATTTCTTTTTGTTTTTAGTAAGTAGTACATTTGGTCATTCACCTCAAGATTGAAAAAAGAAATAAATTTGCTCTACTCTTTCTTTCTTTCTTTCTTTCTTTATTTGTTATATGATTGATTGAGAAGGAAAAAAAAACAGAAGATAGAACGTGAGAGTGCTATGGGAAGTAGCAGGCTGTTGGTCGTGACGATCTTGATCTCCTTCTCTCTCCTCGCAACTCACGTGAGATCCGATGGCTCCGATCACCGTTACAAGCATGGAGATCCAGTTCCTCTCTACGCTAACAAAGTCGGTCCCTTTCATAACCCCAGGTACCCTTCCATTTTCGATCTTCTTTTGATTCGATCTCTTTCCACCGATTTCTTTTTTTGTGGGTTTGCTCGTTTATACTTGCTTTCAACGATTTCCACCGTTTTAGATGTTGGGTCGTCGTCAAAATCTGATCTTGTTTTCTAATTCACATGATGGTATTTGTTTTTATGGGATGACTTTAGTGTGATCTATGAGGTTGTTAAAATCTGTTATTGTTCTGATATCTTGTTTATTCAATTGTTTGATTTCAGTGAAACGTATCGATACCTTGACCTGCCATTCTGTGTTACAGGTAACTGTCTCAATTTATGCTTCAGCTTTTGTTATTTATTGCTTCATTTAAACTTCATCATTTGTTTTAGTCAAATTTATTATCTTTCTCAATAATTGTGAATACAAAAGTTTGATAACTTTTGAAGTTCAAGTATTTCCAGTGTGGTTTATTGAGCCCTTGTCTTTTTCTTGGTTAGTTGTTACTTGTTTCAGTTATAGAAAGGGATAGAATACTCCTTTGCATTTCATGTCTAGTTAAACATGTTGCTATTAATCTCTTTCTGTTTTAACGGAATTCTTATTGCTCAAGCTGAACTGTCTGAACAAAGAAAGTGTCAATTTGCAGCTCTTGTTTATGCATTTCTATTTTCATGGGTTACTAGTATACCATCCTAAAATGAGTGCATCCTAATGGCAGGTCATGAGAGAGAAAAGACTGAAGCGCTTGGCGAGGTGTTGAATGGAGATCGCCTTGTTAGTGCTCCTTATGAACTTAATTTTAGAAAGGAGACAGACTCTACGGTTGTGTGCAGGAAGAAGCTCACAAAAGAGGAAGTTGCTCGGTTCCGAGAAGCAGTTAAAAAGGACTATTATTTCCAAATGTATTATGATGACTTGCCAATCTGGGGATTTATTGGAACGGTTGACAAAGAAGGGAAAACTGACCCTAGCGAGTATAAGTATTTTCTTTACAAGCACATTCAGTTTGATGTTCTGTACAACAAAGATCGTGTGATCGAAATCAGTGCTCGGATGGATCCTCATTCTGTGGTGGACCTGACTGAGGACAAGGAAGTTGATGTTGAGTTTATGTATACTGTGAAATGGAAGGAAACAGAAACTCCTTTTGAGAAGAGAATGGAAAAATACTCCCAGTCTTCTTCTTTGCCACATCACTTAGAGATTCACTGGTTCTCAATCATAAACTCTTGTGTAACGGTTCTTCTTTTGACTGGTTTTCTGGCAACCATTCTCATGCGTGTCTTGAAGAATGACTTTATGAAGTACGAGTTGCTTGCTCATCTTTCACTGGATTGTCTTCCTATTATTCTCCATAACATCAGTTTATTAATCTCTTTTTTCCTTGTTTACTGTTCTTATCTATTGTAATTTTTCCAGATATGCTCAAGATGAGGAAGCTGCTGATGATCAAGAGGAGACAGGATGGAAGTACATTCACGGTGATGTTTTCCGGTTTCCTAAGTTCAAGTCCTTGTTTGCAGCAGCTCTTGGTTCCGGCACTCAGTTGTTCACTCTGTAAGAATCTTCTGATGGTCCTTTTTCCCTTCTGCGTTGAAGCTAGTTTCTAATTTTTTTTCTAAGTTATAAACGTACATCATTTTCAATTCCATTTTGCTTGTGCAGCACAATCTTCATTTTTATGCTTGCACTGGTTGGTGTATTTTATCCCTACAACCGAGGAGCTTTATTTACTGCACTGGTGGTTATATATGCTCTCACATCTGGCATTGCTGGCTATACTGCTACTTCCTTCTATATTCAACTTGAAGGGAATAATTGGGTACATATGGACTCCTTGTACTCATTATTGCACACTACTTTATTATATTAATTACTTCAATTCTCGTGAAATGAATTAGATTTAGGACAAAACTTATGTATAGTTGCTTAGGTACTGTTCCCCGCTTAGACTATTACACGTCGTTAATTTCACCCAAGTCACATAATAATGGCTACATCTGATTATTACTTTGAATAAAAAAATGGTGTCTGTGTTGTCTTCCTCCCTCATCAGTAGTTTGCTTTCTCCATTATTGGTACATCTGATCACATTGTCATCATTTTTCCATGGCATCAATGTAATTGATCTAGTTTCCGAATCAATTTTTGATCTTCTCCAATTTCTTAGAGTCATTATTAGCCCCAAATGGAATCAACACCCCAACCAAAGCCAATACTACAGAAACCACCAGGTTACAGCAACCCTAACACCCAACCACTACCGTCGGCAAAACCTATTCTGTCGTGAAAACCCATCGTCCCATCTTCTTTCCAGCCAAAATCAAAGTGATCGTGTGGCATTTTAAACAGAGTAGTATTTGGATTTGGGTGGATAATGGCGACTTGAATTTGGATCAACAAAGGTGGCGGCATTCATGGTGAAGGAGAGGAATATGACGGAGTTGAAGGCGGAAACGAAGGTTAGAAAGGTGGCACAGCCTGAGTGGAGTTTGAGAAGCCATTGGCAGTGACAATGAGAGTACACAGACAACACTGACACCCCTTTTTAAAAAATAATAATCAGATGTAGCCAGTACTATGTGACTTGAATGAAATCAATGTTATCAAATTCGTGATTTTAGAGTTTGATCAGACTCAGCGATGTGAATCGCGTGCAGAATCACATTTTGGGTAGAATCGTAGATTTGCTCGCTCGATTCTATGAGCAAAATCGCAATATTCGTGGGTAGAATCGTAGCTAAATTGTGAAAGTGTTGTGTGACAAAACTGAGTCAGGTTTGCACGACCCAGTTGTGTTTTAACTTGTTTTTCACATTTCTAAACCCTGAAATGCGTTTCTCAAGCCTCAAATAGTCAAATCCTTTCTCTCCATCTCTTGCATTGGTTTCCCCCACTTTTTCCATCTCTTGCACCTAAGTCTTGCTAAAGACACTTAAGCATTTTTCTGAAAAAAAATAACCTTTTTTTCTAGCCACATCCCCCTTTTCTAGTATTGCTGTGTGTGTGTGTGTACTAGTATTATTTTCATTTTGGTAGGATCTTACGATTTTAGTTAAGATCTCACAAGTTACAATCTTACTACCCCTCTCCCGAATCCCAATCCTAGGTAATTCCTTGGGTAGAATCTTACATTCTAGTTGTGATTTTACGAGTTACGATCTTGCTATCCCCTTCCCGATCTTACTCGATATCTCGATTTTGATAAATGAAACTATCCATGTGTAATAACTTAATTTGGGAAACAGTTTGAACAAGACCTAAGCCACAATATGCAAATTTGTCCTTAGATTTATACTTACATACTCATTTTCTTGTTTGGCAGGTTAGGAATTTACTGCTGACAGGATGCCTCTTCTGTGGCCCTCTTTTCTTTATGTTCTGCTTCCTTAACACAGTTGCAATTGCTTATAGTGCAACTGCTGCTCTTCCATTTGGCACAATTTTGGTGATAGTCCTAATATGGACTTTGGTAACTTCACCATTACTTGTGTTGGGTGGTATTGCAGGTAAAAATAGCAAAGCAGAGTTCCAAGCACCTGTCCGCACTACAAAATATCCGCGAGAAATTCCACCTCTACCTTGGTACAGGAGCACCATTCCCCAAATGGCAATGGCAGGATTTCTCCCTTTCAGTGCCATATACATAGAGCTGTACTACATTTTTGCCAGTGTCTGGGGCCACAGAATTTATACTATCTACAGCATACTCTTCATTGTCTTCATTATTCTGTTGATTGTCACTGCTTTCATCACCGTGGCTTTGACTTACTTTCAACTTGCTGCTGAAGATCATGAATGGTGGTGGAGGTATGTAACTTATCTTATTGCTACTTTTCACTATCAGTTGTTTTTAATTTCTGCATGTAATTTTGTCACATGCATGATATTGATGTTGATGTTGGTTTGTAATAGGTCTTTTCTATGTGGTGGATCAACTGGCTTATTCATCTATGGCTACTGCTTATATTATTACTATGCAAGATCAGACATGTCTGGTTTTATGCAAACTTCGTTCTTCTTCGGTTACATGGCCTGCATCTGCTATGGCTTCTTTCTCATGCTTGGTAGCATAGGTTTTCGTGCCTCGCTCCTCTTTGTCCGTCACATATACAGGTCCATCAAGTGTGAGTAGTAGTTGTGGTTCAAATGTTGTGGTAAGTTTATATATTATTTCTGTTAGGTTATCAGAAAAAGGTCTGAATTTTTTTTAATCTTTTTTTTTTCTGTCATAAGGTAGGTTATATAGTGTACCTAGTAAAAAGAGAAGCTTTGACTTCTATGAATTAATGTCATGTTATCTCTTCTTTCTTCCACTCTTTAACTCCACAGGCCGACACTTGAGGAAGATTTTGGAACCCATGGGATTTAATCTTTTATTTCTCTACTCTAGTTACTGAAATTTATTTAAAAGTAGCTCTTACTAATTAATTTTTATGTCTGCTTTCTGATAATGGCCATTTTATATGACTATACCGATTTAGTAAGGTAGTCTTGTTTGTATGGTTGCTTTTATTCTTCTGAATTCAAAACTAAGCACACAATATATTGTCCCAGTAAATATTACCGTTGTGTCTGCGGACGCCAAACTAGTGTACCTGCCTTAATGTTTTCAACACTTGAATTTGCCGGTAACTAATCTATGTAATTTGACTTGTCACGACGAGTACCCAACTTTGTTAGTCTGTGTTGTTCTCTCTCTACCAACAAGGTTTTTGCTACACTAAGATTTTTTGGTTACAATTTTAATACTTATTTTCTGAAACATTGGTATTTTCTCCAGTTTCAACAATTAAAGCAACAAATAACTATTTCACACCTTAGAGAAGTTAATTATCTGCATATTCTTAAAGTACTCAATAATTATAATACCTTGACCTTAATATTATTTTTTTTACTTCCTCAGTTTCAAATTAATAGTCGTTTTAGCCAAAATAATATAAAAGATCCAATTAAGTGTAATTTTGTCATTCTAATGCATTATTAATTAAATCTTCTCAATTTTGTCTTCATTAATTATAGCTGTAGACATTTATTTTTTACTTTTCACTAACTAAAGACATTATCAAACATGCATTTATTAATAATTCAGGTTAATTTAGTAAAAGGATTATGATAGTTAGCCAATTCACTGTTTGTCTTAATAGCTATGTAGAAACCTTAAATGACTATTAATTTGAAATTTGAAATGGAGTTGGTGACTAAGTACTTTCTAGTTATTGTTTTTGCGGAGTTCATGTTATCATTCCCAATAGAGTTTTTGACGCACTGAAGACTCAAACTTGAGATCTTAGGATGAGATTTGAACTCGCTCACCAACAGGGTATCTTCTGGCAAGAACACTACACCAGGGTATCTTTCAAGAATCGCAGAGACTAATCTTTTGAGTTGAGTAGGACCACACACAAGTGGCAAAACTCTCCCTCAAAAGATTTAACACTACTTATTCCCAAGTTCTGATTCGAGAGAAATTAAAAGACTAAAATCATCTTATACAAGTGCTCTTGCATATCAATATCAATTTAATACAAGTATCTTTTTGAAAAACCATAATAAAATACTACAAGTATAAAAATAGAAAGAAAAGAAATCTAAAATTAATTATATTCTCCCATCTCAATTTAGCAAAAGAGAAAAAAAGTCTCATATTACTTAACGTATTACAATATCAATGTTTATTAATAGCTTTTGTCTATTATATTTTTGAAACATTAATGTAAATTTATTTTTTCAATTAAGAGTGAGATGAAATAACAATCGACATATTAGTAAAGTATGAGATGATTATCTTTAATTTTGGCCTATTAGTTGTTTATTATGAGACAGAAGAAAGTTTTAATTACATTTTTTAAAATTGTGTAACAAAAGAATTGCTTATATTTTATTATTTATTTATAATCCTGTAAAATTACTTGTTTAGATAAAGATTATCTGTTGTAAAAAAATTGAGAGAGTGGGTGTTTAACTTTTAAAAGAGGTTTTTGAGAGAGGGTAATTAAGGATGAGGATTTGTACCACTGAGAGTTTTTCATTGGAGCTGATCTACTCTCGATAATCTCTCATAATGTCAATTTTTTATTTTATTTATATATACGTACGTATATATGTTTGTGAAGAGCAGAGCATATCCACATCCACCCATTGCTTCTTTTATGCTTGATCCAATTAAGTAAAATATTTGATTAAAGCATGGTGAAGGGAAAAACGCTATGGCAAAATGTGTGATGCTAATTAAGTAAAGCAAATTAATGATTCTTTTCCATCATCATCACTTTGCAACGAAGTGGGGCATCACATCACATAGGTGAAAACTCCATCATTAGGCCTGCCTATGCAAAACTACAGTGACTAACTTGAACGTTGAAATTATAAACACCTATTGCAAATTATTTGGTAGGTAGTCACTTAACTTTTTTGCAAAGAAAGACAAATCCCGTTTAAGATTTCAAATGTCCCTCCCTAATCCCCTATTCTAGATAAGATTTATTAGGCTTTTCTTCACACTGCCTTCTCTAACTTTCAGTGCAGTAATACTCACACTATTCCCCTGTGAACTAATCAACATAATGTTCACAAACTATTACGATAGATAGATTCCTTTCAAAGGAAAAAAAAAAAGCTATTGTGATAGATAATGTATTAGGAATTAATTAGATTTCTTATAATGATTAACACAAAATATTTTGATTTTAGCGAGTAATATATAATGTTTCCCATGCAATACTCACACATAGTTAATGACAGACATCAATATGGTTTTTGTTCGTCTGAGCGGTAACTGAGTTTGATTGAATCTCACTCTAAGGTCCCAAGTTCCTATAAATGGATTGGATTTGGATTTTTTTGTCAAAATGGATTGGATTTGGATTAGGTGCACTTGATTTTTTTTTAATTAACACAATAAAATTATGGAAAGTGTAATAGTCTTTTTTCCGATAAATCACAATTTTATTGATAAAACACTTAGTTTAGCACCATTGGCACACTTAATGAATCTTCTACGAAGGGTTTGAGAGGACACTCAATCATGTGCAAGTGTGATAATCCTTAGCAAAGTTTTATTTTTGCACATTAATTGGTTATAATACAACACCCTACTATTTTAAAAAGGGTGACATCTAGAAAAATAATGTCACAATGTTGGCATTTTAGCATTGTATTTTAAGAAATCAAGATGGAAAAAAGGGAGTAAATTTAAGCAAGCTTATTTAATCCTTATGGTTGGAAACCATGTTTATTGAAATTTAGCAAACAAGAAGCAAGGTTTAAAATTGATTGAAAATGGCACACAAGAAGGGTAAAGATGAAACAAAGCAAAAAGATGGAAGAAGACGACATACCCTCAAGAGAATGATAAGTCCAATGTAGATTCACCACAATGTTCTGAATGAGCAAGTCATTTTTTTATGTTTGATCAATTTTTTTTTTATTTGACTAGGAATGATTTATTTTTTAGCAACATTAGGACACCGACTTCCGAGTTCAAACCCTAGTGTGACTATATGATAGTATGTAGGTGTGGTTTTTTATTTATCATTTTGTCCTAGAAAAAAATTCATAGGAATATGTGCATTCCTATTCCGCGAATGTATTCATTTTTAATAATATAATTAAAATTGTAAATAGCGTTATCAAAAGATGATTGATCACTTTGTTTATCAATATGTATTCCTTTATAAAAGTTTCATAAAAATGAAAAGGAAATCAACTTGAATTGAATCAATAATTGAAGTAAATGAAACAAGCATATAAAGCAAATATATACATGAATGAATGGATGTTTTTTATCATGTCTAAAATCAAAGCTATAATACCATCATGAGTATGATATGTATGAAAAAAAGCCAAAAGTCTAAGTCTTACACGCCAAGGGAATTATCTTTTGATCATTTGAAAAGGCCATTCATAGTTATATTTTTCTTTGCAAAAATTCACTCACAAAATGACATTAATTGGGGAGAGAAAGAGAAAATATTGGGATTGAAGAGACAAAAGAGGATATGGCTATTGGGTCTCAATCAATGATTTGGATTCTGTGACTAAAATCCCTTTAGTGGGAACCCTGGCGTGCCATGGACGACACATTGGTCATATACTCATACTCTTAGTCCTTCCATACTTGCATCAAAAGCCCCACCCTTTTGGGACCCCCGCCCTCCAATTTCCATTGCCCTACGCAACTGCAGCGATTAATCTTTTGAGTTGGGGTAAGATCACAATGAGTAGCAAAACTCTTCCTCAAGAGATTTAACGTTGCTGCATTCCCTAGACTAGATTCGAGGTCAGAACCTTGATTAAGTTGGATGAGACCCAAACCATCTCATCCAAACGCTATTAGGTACTGCTCTTTTTTTGTGTCTACTTAAATGGAATGACAAATAAACATCACGCACACACACCTATCACGGCTCACATACGAGTTCAAACTCGGGAGCCGACATTTTCATGACGCTGAAATAAAATAAATAGTGTGGTATTGAATTGGAGGACTTCATGGTTATAATTGTGACCAAATGTCAAAGTAAATCAAGCTTGTAATTAAACTTTGGGAGGAGCACTGCATGGCACCAACTCAATTATAATCAGCTTTTACGGTATTTCTTCTCCAAAAATTGCCGGAGGTTCTCATATGTTCCAACTTCTATGTCAAAATTTTCAAAGTTGCAATCACATAGTAAAAGAGAAAGCGAAAGTTAATAATGCTTCTCAAATTAAAAGTGCAACTTTTCCAATACCTTTCATGAACAAGCAAGAGAGTTGAATTAGTAGTTTCTTTTTGTAGATCTTTGGAATTAAATATAATCTTAAGGAACCTTACATCAAAGTATGGTTAGACATGTTTGCTATTTCCTCAATTCTATGACTATTGATGTTTTAATTAAAACTTTTAAGGTATTATTGTTTAGATTATATATTTACCACCATTTTTGTTTTATTAATATCTTTTTGACAATACTTTTGTCTTACTAATATTTGTAGGCGTATTCAATATCTCATAATTTTTATAAGGGTATATATGGAAAATCATTCAATAAGTAAAAATATTAAATAAATTCACCGGTTTTGATGATGTTAATTTTATTTTTCTCTTATAATTAGGACCGGAGAGAGTAATAAAAGTTCAAAGTATTATGAAATGAACAAAAAGGAGAGTAGAATATGATAAAGTATAGAAAAATAGAGATAAAGAAGAAAAGTAACTTGGTTAACTAGTAAGGGTAATGTTAGGAGTCCCACATTGAGTAGACTCAATGTGGTACTTAAGCCATGAGGCTCTCTCACGTCAGGAGAGCTCAACCCAAAAGACTAATCCATTAGGTGGGAGAGCTTCACGACTTAAGTATCACATTGAGTCTCCTTAAATATATTACATGCATGTTTATATGGAAAATTGTGAGAAGAATTCATTTTATAAAATCAATGGATTGGTAGCCCTAGTATGGTCCTAATAACTCGAATGATTAGGAAATGGGTCACACCATATTGAAAACTAATAGTAATAGTAATAATAGTAACTATAATAATTATCACACAGTTTTTATGTAGCATCAAATTCTCACGGTCAAAACGCAATCCTTCAATATCATCATATCACGATAGTGACATTCACTTCCTCTCTCCCTCGCCAAATTGATCTAAATAAATCTTCTGTAAAATAAGTACTAATACTTCATTATTAAATGTCTTTACTTTCTTACACATATTAGTTTGAGCCCCTCACTAAATGCAACACATGTAGTATTAAATAACAAGGGGATTCACTTCTTTCACATAAATAATAAAAATCAACCACTTTGGTTGGAGACACAAAATCTGAATTTGATGATGCAGAACAACTCAACTAGGATTTTGTTTGCAGAATCTGGTAATTAGAGTGTGTAGTAAAGTAAAATATGGTCCCAAAACCCAGCTAAAAAGTTATTAGGATGGATCGAACCTAATCACTATTTTCAAGAGTTAATTAATAGTTATACATATAAGGGCCTATGCTATGCCCCTGCTTGCAAAGGAAGAATGAGAAAGGGAGCATCATCACTTCCCATGCCATTGACACTGTGAGCTAATTGATGTTACTTCATGGTGGGCCTTCATTTTTTTACTCTACCTATATATATCATGACTTTCCATTCACATTTCAACACGTGGGACCCTCCATAAAACATTTACAATTCTTTTCTAGCTAGGCTAGCTGTTCTCTTAATCAAACAACCACGTTTTATGTAAACCTCAACTTTCTCTTAATCAATAAATAAGAGTTTATGTCTACTTTAATTTTGCTTGCCTGTTTCTCAATCTGGCTATAGTATTAAACACTATTCAACTATGATGAAGCACCGAGACAGACACACGAATATCAGATACGAACACGCAGACACATGTAATAATTTGAGAAATTAGAAGTAATTAAAGTGTTACGAATCACGTTTTCAATCTAATCTGAAGTGTCGGTGCTAAATAACTATCCAATGCAGCTAACTATACGTGTAACTTGTGTTGAAGATGTTGGTGCAAATACGAGGGAGAAAGAAACAGTGCTTGAAAGCAGAAAACAATCAGATACGGTGGCAATATACTATGATATAAATATTGACTAGTACTATGTGTGCTGCCAAATATATAATTGGGAAACATTCTCACGCTCACTGACAAACAGACAGTGACTCTTGGATCAACCACAGGCCAGCCAAGGTCTCAGGTTTCTTTTTTTGTTTTTGTTTTTGTTTCTTTCTTTTTTATATATATCGCCGATCTTTAGATATAGACACACCTTTGTCTGTGGGTCCCAAATCCATTGACTAAAAGTCAAATCAATCCATCAACTAAATTATCTCTCTTTTCCATCTATATAATATACTCTCTGCATTTCATTGTTTGTTTAATATACTTACTGATACTGATAAATGAACAAAGTATATTTACATATAGTATTACTACATATCCACCAGACAGAAACTTATTCTCCTTCTCACTTTCCCTCCTTTCAATTTTATAAAAACACATAAAGCAACTCTCTTTTCACAAAGTTCTTCCCACAACAAATTCCCATCATACTATACTACTCACCACTCTCACTATTGTTTTCCTTTCCTCTCTCCACATTCTATATCTCCCTTCAAGAACCTGTGTTCTTGCTTTCTACAAGCTTGTTTTCTCAATGGACAACACAGTTCAGCTTTTGCCTCATCTCTCTGTAACACTACTACTCCTTATGATAACTATTTTGTTTCCTATAACTGAAGCAGCTGGTGCAGCAGTTTCTTCTATCAAGACTGATGCAGAAGCTCTTCTCATGTTCAAAAAGATGATTGATAAGGATCCAGATGGAGTTTTATCAGGGTGGAATTCAAGGAGGAGTCCATGCACCTGGTATGGAGTCTCTTGCAAACATGGAAGAGTTATTGGTCTTGATATTAGTGGAAATACCAATCTTTCTGCCACTCTTTCTTTTGATCCTCTATCTTCTTTAAACATGTTATCTGTTTTGAAGCTGTCTCTAAATTCATTTTCTGTAAATTCTACTTCTTTGCTTCACCTACCTTATAGTTTGACACAGCTTGATCTATCTTTTGGAGGAGTTACAGGTCCTATCCCTGAGAACTTTTTCTCCAAGTGTCCAAACCTTGTTGTTGTAAATCTTTCTTACAACAATTTAACAGGTCTTATACCTGAAAAGTTCATTCAAAATTCTGATAAAGTACAGTCCCTTGATCTCTCTTCAAATAATTTGACAGGTTCAATTTCTGGCTTGAAAATTGAGTGCAAGTCTTTGTTGCAACTTGATCTATCAGGAAACCGTTTATCAGACTCAATTCCTATATATTTATCAAACTGCACCAGTCTTAAGAGTTTGAATTTAGCCAACAATTTTATTTCTGGTGAAATACCAAAGGCTTTGGGTCAACTAAATAAACTGCAGAGTTTGGATCTTTCACACAATCAAATTACTGGTTGGATCCCTTCTGAATTTGGAAATGCTTGTGCTTCCCTTTTAGAACTTAAACTTTCTTTCAACAACATCACAGGTTCAATTCCTTCTAGTTTCTCTTCTTGCACTTGGCTTCAGCTTCTTGATATGTCCAACAACAATATGACAGAATTGCCAGAGTCAATCTTTCAGAATTTTGGATCATTACAAGAACTGAGGTTGGGAAATAATGCTATTTCAGGGAAATTTCCATCTTCAATATCTTCATGCAAAAATTTAAGGATAGTTGATTTCAGCTCAAACAAAATTGATGGATCTCTTCCTAGAGATTTATGTCCAGGAGCAGTCTCACTTGAGGAGCTGAGAATGCCAGATAATCTCATTACAGGAGAAATTCCAGCTGAGCTGTCAAAGTGTTCACAACTGAAGACACTTGATTTTAGTCTCAACTATCTAAATGGTTCAATTCCTGATGAGCTTGGACAACTTGAAAATCTTGAGCAGCTAATAGCTTGGTTCAATGGTTTGGAAGGGAAAATTCCACCAAAGTTGGGACAATGCAAGAAGCTTAAGGATCTTATACTGAATAACAATCAACTCAGTGGTGAAATTCCTATTGAGTTGTTCAATTGCAGTAATCTTGAGTGGATATCACTGACAAGTAATGAACTCAGTGGTGAAATACCAAGAGAGTTTGGTTTATTGACAAGGCTAGCAGTTCTGCAGCTTGGAAATAACAGCTTGACAGGTCAGATACCAGGAGAGCTAGCAAATTGCAATAGTTTGGTGTGGTTGGATTTGAACAGCAACAAGCTCACAGGTGAGATCCCTCCTAGACTTGGAAGACAGATAGGAGCAGAATCATTGCTTGGTATCCTTTCAGAGAACACTCTTGTGTTTGTAAGAAATATTGGAAACTCATGTAAAGGTGTTGGAGGTTTGTTAGAATTCTATGGAATCAGATCTGAGAGGCTCTCACAGGTACCAACTTTAAGGACTTGTGATTTCACAAGACTCTATTCTGGTGCTGTCCTCAGCATGTTTACCAAATACCAGACTTTGGAGTACCTTGATCTCTCCTACAACGAGCTTCGCGGAAAAATACCGGAAGAATTCGGAGATATGGTTGCTTTACAGGTTCTTGAGTTGTCTCACAATCAACTATCTGGTGAAATCCCTTCATCACTTGGTCAGCTCAAAAATTTGGGAGTGTTTGATGCATCACATAATAGGCTGCAGGGTACTATCCCAGACTCATTCTCAAACCTCTCATTTTTAGTGCAAATAGACCTATCAAACAATGAGTTAACAGGACAAATTCCATCTAGGGGACAATTAAGTACACTTCCAGCTACACAGTATGCAAACAATCCAGGTCTTTGTGGTGTTCCATTGCCTGAGTGCAAGAATTACAATAGCCAAACCACAACAAATCCTAGTGATGATGCTACCAAAGGAGGCCATAGAAGATCAACTGCATCATGGGCAAATAGCATTGTCATGGGAATTTTCATTTCTATTGCTTCTGTATGCATTTTAAGTGTGTGGGCAATCGCGATGCGTGTGAGGAGGAAAGAGGCTGAGGAAGTTAAAATGCTTAATAGCTTGCAGACATGTCATGCTGCCACAACATGGAAAATTGACAAAGAGAAGGAACCTTTAAGCATTAATGTGGCAACATTTCAAAGGCAGCTGAGGAAGCTCAAGTTCTCACAGTTGATTGAAGCAACCAATGGCTTCTCAGCTGCAAGTCTCATTGGTTGTGGTGGTTTTGGTGAAGTGTTTAAGGCCACACTAAAAGACGGGTCGAGTGTCGCTATAAAGAAGCTCATTAGACTAAGCTGCCAAGGTGATAGAGAATTCATGGCTGAGATGGAAACCTTAGGGAAAATCAAGCATAGAAACCTTGTCCCTTTATTAGGATACTGCAAAGTAGGGGAAGAGAGGCTCCTTGTTTATGAATACATGGAGTATGGAAGCTTAGAAGAGATGCTTCATGGTAGAATAAAGACGCGCGATCGCCGCATATTAACATGGGAAGAAAGGAAAAAGATAGCAAGAGGTGCTGCTAAGGGACTTTGTTTTCTGCATCACAATTGCATCCCTCACATCATACACAGAGACATGAAATCAAGCAATGTGTTGCTAGACAATGAAATGGAGTCAAGGGTATCAGATTTCGGAATGGCAAGACTAATAAGTGCTCTTGATACACACTTGAGTGTAAGCACACTAGCAGGAACACCAGGATATGTTCCACCAGAATACTATCAAAGTTTCAGGTGCACTGCTAAAGGAGATGTTTACTCATTTGGTGTTGTAATGTTGGAACTGCTTAGTGGGAAACGCCCTACTGATAAGGAAGACTTTGGTGACACTAACTTGGTGGGATGGGCCAAGATGAAGGTACGTGAAGGGAAACAAATGGAAGTTATTGATTCTGACTTGCTTTTGGAGACTCAAGGAACAGATGAAACAAAAGAAGTCAAAGAAGTGAAAGAGATGATAAGATATTTGGAGGTTACTTTGAGATGTGTTGATGATTTGCCTTCTAGAAGGCCAAGCATGTTGCAGGTAGTGGCTATGCTGAGAGAGCTTATGCCTGGATCAACTGAAGGAAGCAGCAACAGTGCTTAAACTATGTATGTTGTTGTGTGCATAATTATATATGACAAGTGAATTAAGTCACATGAAGCTTGTAAGATTTTCTCTACAGCTGCTGTTATCTGAGTTTATTGTGCCTAGTTTCTCAATTTTCCTTTCTTCATTTGTTGTGTTCTTTAGTATTTATTGTTGGTGATACTAGTCTATAATGTAACTTCAACCAATATTAGCATTTGGAGTTTTACAGGTGAAATCAGAACTAAGTAACTCATTAAGGCAATGCAACAAACACAAGGGTGATATCAAAATTACAGATGAATTACCTGATTCACCATGCTTTCTGAAATTCAGTTAAGAAGAATTTAACTTTGACGCCACCATATGCTTTTGGTCCTAGTATTCATCAAGACAATTTATTTAGATGTATATATACAATTTACTTAACGAAAATTTTAGGGAATTTTTTTTTGACCAAAATTTTTTTAGGGAAACACATGCTATATAACATAGTACAATATAAATGCTACATGGTAAGAAACTAATTTTAAAATATGGTAGGGAATAATACAGTAATTTTAAGTTTAGAGTTATAAAAACCAAAGATTTTTTTTTTACAGGGATCAAAACCAAAATTCAATCATTATAGGCACGAAGGACATATGTATCCCTAACCTCTTGCCATCAAGATAATTGGGCTTTTATTTATTGTCAAAAGAAAGAGATACATATATGTGTATCAGTGTATGTATGTATCTAGAGACCATGCGACCTTTCACAAGCGATTTTTTTTAGAAAATAAAAGTGGTTTAAAATGAAAACAACTAAGGGCCTGTTTGATTGTGTTCTAATTTTTTGTTTTTGAAAGCTGTTTTTAAATCAATTTTAAAAAAACTGTTTTTGAGAACAAAATAAAAAGAAAACCTATTTGCTAATCCTATTTTCTAAAACAGTTTGATGTGAATATAAAATTACTTGTTTGGTAAACTTGTTTTTAGAATAAGAAAAATCAAATATATTATTTATTTCCTTTAAAAATTTTATGTATTTCCTTAGTGGTCACAATTTCATAAACCTCACATTTTAGATTTTTTTTATTTTATATTCACTTGTTGTTCCCCAACACAATATTTTTATGTATTACTTTATAGCAATAAAAGCTGAATGTTCACAATAATATTAATTATATTAATTGATTAAAAAGAATTTGTTATAAATACATGTCTTTTTTAAAAAATTAACAAGTGGAAGTAAATTATATTGTAGGTAGCAACAAGAGTTTGTACGAGTGGTAAATGGGCTCGGATCCCACCCCAAAGTTTGGAGTTTGAATTTTGGATGTGTTAAAAACTCTGTTGGGAGGGAAAGAACCACACTGACAAAGTCAGGTATACACATGATCAGTCAGGTTCCCCAAGATTAATCATCAACAAAGTCGATGGATATTATAGATTAATTCGTTTAAAACACTCTCCCTCCAATACGTACTCTATAAATGAATGAAACTCACATGAGTCTCAATAAAAATCCGTGAGTCGCATTTTCAAAGTGGTGGAACTATATAAATTTCAACCTTATTGTAGATGTTAAAAGGTGAGTGTCATTAGCATTTAACGATTACATTGCAACAAAAATGCACTATGAATAGTGATTACTTCATTAAACGATGGTTAACAAAAGAGTCCGTCAAAAAAGCAAAAGAGATAGCTCTTGATATAAAATTAAAAGAAAAAGTAGGTGTAAAAAATCTCTTAATCAATCTCTAAATGAGAAACTAAATATCCTAATCAATCTCCAAATTTAGTTTTTTTTAATGGTTGTGCTTTTCCCACATGCCCTTCTACTCACTTCACACATCTAAATCATGCGAAATGACCAAAATACTATTAATGAGGCCAGCGTTTTTGTGTTTTTTTTTTAATTTTAAATGGTTCCATTATGACCATCCGAACACATACAGCCAGGCCCATCCGAACGTTTAATATGTTGACACACACCCCTCTTTTGAATTTTAGTAGGCACGGCTAGCCCAAACCGAACCTGTGCGGACAAGGGCACCCGAGCATTTTCAATTTTAAAATAGTATGGTCGTAATTTCAAATTCAAAATAAAACATAAAATTGTTGTAGACATTTTAACTAGTTCAATTTCCCTAACCCGAACGTGTTCTGGAGGCAGTACCCGAACACGTTTGAAGTTCATCGTTCCCAGAACTGTTCGGGGAAGGCCAACAGAACGCGTCACAGATTGCATAAAAAGGAAAACGCAGTAACAGACCATTAAAACACTGAAATTGAAAGAGAGGAGAGTGAGGGAGGGAGTACATGGTGCGTAGAATGCAAAATTCAAGCTTCAAAAATGGCGGAGTTGAGATTGAGAGGGAGAGTGAGGGTGAGAAATAGAAGGGAGAGTGAGGGAGAGTTAGGGTTCAAGTAGAATTTGGGAGGGGGTGTGAGAGTGAGAGATGAAATATTTTTAATAAAAGGTATTTTAGGGATTTAGAGGGTTTGGGGGTGTGTAGTGAGTAGGAGGGGATGTGAGAAAAGTCAGACCTTTTTTTGATCAACTGAATATTTCATTAGAAAAGGGGAGAGCCCAAGGCAAGAGGCTACAAATACAAGCCCAAGGCCAAATCATCAGCTCCACTAACAAGCCGAAGATGACAATTTTAAAGGCGCCAACTTCTTACAGCCTCCTCCAACACCCCAATATCTCCAAAATACCACCTTTTTCGGAAATTTTGAATGATTCGGTCTCAAAGTTCCGAACCGATTCAGTGGGGAACTTCTGAACCTGGTAGATTCAATATTAGGGGGGTGTTTGTGAAGATGTAACACTCGGTAGTAAACTTCCAAACCGGATAGGTGTGGAATTTCCGAACCATCGTAATCTCCGAAAAAAAAAAAATGGAAGTGTGTGTTTCGTTAAGAGCATTATGGTCCTTTCGTTAGCTTTGGGGGTGTCCTGTGAGTAGAGGAGGGTTGTAAGAAGTATGGGTCATTTTAAAAGAAAAATGGGCTTAGATGCTGACACACTAGATCCACTTACACCTAAAACCTTGACTATCATGTATTTCTTCCGTCTCATTTTAAATGCCTTATTTGAATTGTGCAATATTCTTAAGAAAGTGATTAATTGTGTTGATTTCAATGATAAAATGAGTTTCATTTACTAAAAATAGTTTGTTGAATAGTTAGATTAGTTTAGATACAATAAATAAGGGTACTATTGGTGGAAAAAGTTCATAAATATGGTATTGGTATTTTAAACTAACGACTAATTTGAGATAGAAGACTTAAAATAAAAAGGAAGTACTAATTTCTTACCCACATGTTTGAGTTCCATTTTTAGGCATGTTTCTACCCGCTAGAATACTTCTAACCATTTTTAGGAGAGTTTTATTTTTTCTCTCAACCACTCCATTTTGCTGAGGAGTATAGGTTGTTGTGAGTTGTCGTTTTATTCCATTTTCTTTACAAAAATAACCGAGTTCTTGAGAGTTAAACTCTCCACCTCTATCTGTTCTTAGGCAGCATATTGAACTACTACTTTCCTTTTCTACACTTGCCTTAAAATGCTTAAAGCATTCTAGAGCACTAGACTTTTCTACTAGAAAATAAACCCACATTTTCCTAGTAAAATCATCTATGAATGTGAGAATGTACCCCTTCTTGCTGATGGATTCAGGGTTGATTGGTCAACATACATCTTTGATGCTCTCCAATGGCTTTTCTTTGCAATTGCTTCCCTCTGTGTTGCTTTCTTGCCATGCAATCAGCACACACATGATCTCACTCTTGTATCTTAGGCAAGCCGGTGACCATTTCCTTATGCATCAGACTCTTTAAGCCCTTCAAACTCAGGTGCCCGTATCTACAATGCCAGAGGTGAGATTCATCCTCAACAACAACTTGCAAGTAAGAAACCTCTACAATAGTAGCAATAATGGGAAACAACTTGTTGGAGCCCATTTATGAGCATATCAATAGCCCTTTCTCCTTATGATATGCCATGCACATATCATCTTCAAAGACTACGATGAGCCCTTTGTGTTGCAACTGACCAACACTTAGCAAATTGTTCTTTAATTCTGGGATGTGATACACCCCAATTATCACTTGAACAAAACCATTTATTCCAAGTTTCACACTTCATTTTCCCTGACCTTCATCACTGTATCTCCCAATCTAACTGGGGAGACTTACCAAAGGATGATGAACAATGTTTTCAAGTCTCAAATCAGTCGGATGTTGGAAGTATACATGGATGACATGATCGTCAAGACCAAGTCCGGTGTAGACCACACTACCAATTTGGCAAGAGTGTTTGTCGAAGTCCACAAACATAATATGAGACTCATCCCAAAGAAATGCGCCTCCAGGGTGAGAACCGAAAAATTCCCTAGCGTCTACTTGACCGAGCGAGGAGTTACAGCCAACCCAGACAAATGCAAGCTGGTGACCGAGATGAGGCTTTCAACCACCAAGAAGGAAATCTAGAAACTCACCGGGATGATTACCGCTATATCACACATTTTGTATAACAGGCAGAAAATGGATGCCTACCTTTCTTCAAGCTGCTCAAGAAAGGTGTAGAGTTCGAGTGGACCGAAGAGTGTGAAACAAGCTTTAACTCAACTCAAATTCTTTGATTGTAAAAAATTTGCATTGAAAAGTTGGACCCTTTGGATTCTAGGTTGCCGTATAAAGATGATGTCTGCAAAACAATTGTCATGTGAATATCTCTAAAAAATTGCTCACCCATTTGTAAATCCACCTTGTTCTCTCTTCCATTGGCAACTTTAGTACCTAAAATTGAATCTCAAGATTATTGTTTGCGATCCCGCAAAATTTTCACCATTCTTTCTAACTTCAAGTGAAAGAACCTTAAATCCCTTTCAGAAAATCCTATAGATACCTTAAGTATCTCTTAACTTATCTTCCGTGAGAAAAGCGCCTTATGCCATTTAAACTGTAAGTTGCAGCAGAATTGTCTCAAAAGTGGGAACGAATTGCCACCGAATGGAAACAGAAACGGAAAAAGAAGAAAGAGGAAAATACATAATAAGGCAACACACTAGAGCAAGATGAATGTAATTAAAGCGAATATCATCCTCTATTGCCGCAGAAACACCAAAATCTGGTGAGTCCATGGCAAGCCACGACGTCGCCGCCTCCTATGTGGCAAGGAAAAGTTTGTGGATAGAACACCATTACTGGAGCTCCGCTGCAGCTCCGTCAAAACCCCTCTTACGGGTTATTAAAAGGCAAACAAATTGATTTAAGACAGGCAAATTAACAATAAGATACCAATCGGTAGTCCTGAAAAGTAAAAATGGTAATAAAGACTATTATCAAGAGTGTTTTGAAATTATTGTAATATTATCTTTACCTTTTGTTCTCAATTCAAACTTGTTCGCATGACCTTGTTCGAACCCGTTCGAACGACATCGTTCGAGTGTGTTAAATTTTGACTTCACACCCTCTTGGGTGTTTTTCACCTGTTCGCATGACCTCTCGAACAAGGTCGACTCCGTGAAAATCAAAAGGGGCGTTTTTCACTTGTTCGCATGAGGTCATGCGAACCTGTTCGAACAAGGTCGACTCCGTGAAAATCAAAAGGGGTACTCAGGTATTCAGGTCCGCGAATCTTTACCAGAAACTGGATAACACCGTGAAGAAAAGTTTTTTTTAAAGGCAAACATAGTATATAATATAACTGCTGAGCACAAGGGGTACTCACCCATATACATGAGAAAAACCACCTCCAGAAAGGAAAAAACAAAGGACAAAACTACCTCCTAGAAATACAATCCAAATGGTCTACAAACCATTCATAAAATAAGCAAGTAGGAGAATTACCCCTAGCCTGGAACCATCTCTAGGATAAAGATAAAATTCGATCAAAGCATCCCTCCCTCAAAGCATCCCAGGATAAAGATAAAATTCGATCAAAGCATTCCTCCCTCAAGGTTCGGAGCACCTCCCACAAACATACAATTATTCCTTAGGTCCCAGAAGAGGAAGATGAGTACTGTTGACTAATTAATATTGTAGATGGTTGTTAGTTGTTAGTTGTTGGTTGTATTTATTAGATTAGTTGGTAGTTGTAGTTATTAGATTTCTCTTGTATATATATAGATGTAAATCCCTTCATACATCAATCAAATATTCGATTCAAGTTGGTACGAGAGCACACCGTTTCGGTCCTTTCTTTTATTTTAAGGGTTTCACCGCTCACACACGACCCACCGCTCTTCGATTTCTCGAAAAGAGCTCACCATCACCTTTCGCCGCCGCGCCTCAACCGGAACACGTGCGCCACCATTGGTCACGACGGCGCCGATCTATCAAAACAAGATGAAAGCACCGCCGTCTCGACCGCCGCCACGCGCCGCCACGCGCAGACGAGACGTTCGACCTTCCGCGTGGCGCCCACGCGCCGCCTTCCGTGGGTTCTTTTTCAACGCCGTTGGTTCGGTTGTGTTCGCGGAGGCTCCTCTCTATCTGTTTTGACCACCGTAAAAACTCTCCGGGTCTCGGTTTTTGAGGTGTTTTTATATTTTCCTTGTTCTTTGTCCCATCGTTTTCGGTGTTGTTGTTACAACTGCATTCTTTGTTTTTCTGTTAAAACAAAGATTTTTAGTTTCTTGCTTTACGCTCGTTCTTTGCTTCCAACTCGCTTTCTATTCCATTATGGTGACAATTCTAAGGAATCCAAGTCCGAGAAGAACGGTTTGATCTCCTTCGCTTTTTCCGAACTCCTACCATCACTTCGAGAGAAGTTGAATGGAAGGAATTATTTGATTGGCGTAATGCGGTGGAAATATGGTTTTGGGTCGAGGATGTCCGACCATCTTGAGAAGAAGAGCGGGCGACATCGCTGCCTCGAAAAGAGAAGAAGAATGGAAGAAGGTGATTATCAACTTTTGGCTTTATTGTTACAAATCAGTTGAGCCTAAATTAATGGTACATTTTCGTCCTTATAGGGCGTGTCATGAGATTTGGAAGAAGCGCGCAAACGCAGTTTATGCAAATGATATACAACGGTTATATGAAACAATTCATAATTTGGCAACACTGCAAATGTCTGATCTTGATCTGCCTTCCTATCTGAACAAGGCACAATCTATCTGTGAGGAAGCTAAATTGATGTTGTTAAATGAGGATGTGAAGAAGATGACAGAGAGACTAGACAATATGCTTATGGTGTTTGTTCTCCATGGATTGCACAAAGAGTTTGAATCGGTTCGGAACCAGACATTGACTAATTCTGACATCCCCACATTAGAGGCGTTATTTGATCGTTTGCTCCGAGTCCCTGCTCCAGAAGCATCAGGTAGCACTAGTTCTCCATCGCCAATAGAGTCTTCAATATTGATTTCTGATGTTGCTAACCGTGGAGGTCGAGGTCGTGGTCGTAGAGGTGCTGGTCGTGGCAGAGGTGGTAGAGGAAATCTCCATTGCTCTTATTGTAAGAGGGATGGACACACTCAACATCGGTGTTATTCTCTTCATGGATTTCCGGACAGATTTCCGGACAAAACAGCTAATGTGGCCCAATCTTCAGGATCTAAGGGAGACAGTCTTTTCTCTGCCAGTGAATATAAGGAGTTCCTTCAATTTAAGGCAGCACAACAAGCATCGTCCTCTTCAGCTGCTGTCGCTTCTGCAACTATACCTCATACGGGTAATTCTACAGTCTGTCTTTCCCATTCTGAGTCCCTTGGACCATGGATTGTAGATTCTGGTGCATCTGATCACATGTCTGGTAATATTTCACTTCTTTCAAAATTATCTCCTCCTAAAACACCTCACACCATTACTTATGCTGATGGATCTAAGTCACGTGCAACTGGTGTTGGTCAGGCTTCACCCCTTCCAACGTTACAATTAAACTCAGTATTATTTGTACCTGGTTGTCCATTTGATTTAGTCTCGGTTGGCAAACTCATTGATGATAATCTGAATTGTGAAGTAACCTTTAATTCTGATGGTGTTTTTATACAGGACCGAGTACGGCGCATTTATTGGAAGTGGATCTAGGTCACGAGGTCTCTTCTATCTTCATTCAGCCCCATCCATTGTATGTGTTGCTTCAGTGTCTTCAGAAACTCTTCATCGTCGCCTTGGTCAACCAAGTTTGGATAAGTTCAAGCGTATGGTTCCTCATCTTTCACACCTACAGTCTCTGGATTGCGAGTCATGTCAACTTGGTAAACATACTAGAGTTTCTTTTCCCAATAGTGTCAACAGTCGGGCTACTTCTCCTTTTGATATTGTTCATTCTGATGTTTGGGGTCCTAGTCGTGTTCCTACTATTTTAGGTTATAAGTACTATGTTACTTTCATTGATGATTTTTCAAGATGCACTTGGTTGTTTTTATTAAAACACCGTTCTGAGTTGTTTAATGCCTTTCAAACATTTCATTCAGAAATTCAAAATCAATTTGGAAAGACAATTCGAGTTTTACGCAGCGATAATGCAAAAGAATATTTTTCTGCACCCTTTAACTCCTTTTTGACTTCCCACGGTATTATACACCAATCTAGTTGTCCTCACACACCACAACAAAATGGTGTGGCTGAACGTAAGCATCGTCATATTGTTGAAACTGCTCGAACACTGTTGATCAATGCTAATGCACCATTGAAATTGCAGGGTGACGTGATTTACACGAGATGTTATTTGATTAACCGTATGCCGTCTTCTGTTCTAGGTAATCAAATTCCTCAGTCACTTTTGTTTCCACAAGATCCACTTTATATTGTTCCCCCACGTGTGTTTGGTTCCACTTGCTTTGTCCATGACCTCACTCCTGGTCGTGATAAATTATCCGCTCGAGCTGTCAAATGTGTCTTTGTTGGGTACTCTCGTGTTCAAAAGGGATATAGATGTTATTGTCCTAGTACACATCGTTTTTATGTGTCTGCCGATGTTACTTTTTTTGAGGACACAATGTTCTTTGCCTCACCCGTCACTTCCAATTCAGTGCCACCTCTAGTGTTACCTGTACCTCTTCTTGATGTTCCTCAAGTTATAGAACAAGTCTCTCCCACACAAACCGATAAATGTTTTGGTATCACTTATGAACGCCGTCGTCGGAGGAACCTAGAGCTCGCTTCTTCCACCGATTCTCGTGACTCGAGATCCTACTTCAATCCCTTCTTCCTGCTGCGGTTCCTCCCGACACTTCACGACCACACCCATTCATGCAAATATAAAGGTAAACGGTCCACTACTAATCCCCATCCTATTTATAATTTCTTGAGCTACCACAGACTATCTCCTTGCCACTATGCCTTTGTTGTCTTTGCCTTGTCCTCTATTACTATTCCTAAGAATGTTCAGAAGCTCTGTCTCATCCGTGATGGAGACAAGCAATGATTGATGAGATGACAGACTTTGGAATCTAATAGTACATGGACTCTTGTCTCTCATCCCTACTTTGGAAAGTCTACAGCTTGGTTGCCGGCGGGTTTTGAAAGAAAGTTGGACCCGATGGGCCAGTGGATCTACCAAGGCCCGCCTGCAGCCAAAGGATATACTCGATTTATGGTTTGGATTATAGTGATACTTTCTCTCCGGTTGCAAAAAATGGCATCTGCTCGCTTGTTTTTGTCTATGGCGCCATTCGTCGTTGGCCTTTATACCAGCTTGATATTAAAAATGCATTCCTCCATGGTGATTTAGAGGAGGAGATTTATATGGAGCAACCACCCGGCTTTGTTGCTCAGGGGGAGTCAAACCTTGTTTGCAAGCTTAGAAAGTCATTGTATGGTTTAAAACAATCACCTCGAGCCTGGTTTGGAAAGTTTAGCAAAGTCATCCAACAATTTGGCATGATACGTTGTGAAGCTGATCACTCAGTTTTCTTTAAGTGCTCACCCTTAAATAAAATGATCTATCTTGTGGTGTATGTAGATGATATTGTCCTTACAGGTGATGATGAAGAGGGCATTGAACAACTTAAGCAACACTTGTTTAAGCACTTCCAAACCAAGGACCTTGGTCGTTTGCGATATTTTCTTGGAATAGAAGTTGCTCAATCCAAGCTTGGTATTGCTATTTCACAGAGGAAATACGCTCTTGATATTCTGGAGGAGACTGGGATGCTTGACTGTAAGCCTGTTGATACTCCTATGGACCCAAATGTAAAGCTTATACCTAATCAGGGGGAGCCCTATTCAGACCCAGGTCGATATAGAAGATTGGTTGGAAAGTTAAATTATCTCACTATGACCAGGCCAGACATTGCCTTTCCGGTTAGTGTCATTAGTCAGGTTCTTAACTCACCATGTGAGAGTCACTGGAATGCAGTTGTTCGGATTCTAAGGTATATCAAAGGATCACCAGGAAAGGGGCTTATCTATACAGACAAAGGTCACACTAATGTTCTTGGATATTCAGATGCAGATTGGGCAGGAGATGCAGGTGATAGAAGATCCACTTCAGGTTATTGTGTTCTCTTTGGTGGTAATTTGATCTCATGGAAAAGCAAGAAACAAATTGTTGTTGCAAGGTCAAGCGCTGAAGCTGAGTATCGTGCTATGGCTAATGCAACTTGTGAACTTGTGTGGTTAAGGAATTTGCTTCAAGAGTTGAGGTTTTGCGAGATTGGTCCTATGGAACTTGCCTGTGACAACCAATCCGCTCTACATCTCTCATCAAATCCAATGTTTCATGAGAGAACTAAACATATAGAGGTTGATTGTCATTTCATTCGAGAGAAGATTCTCTCGGGCATCATCAAAACTTCCTTCGTCGACTCTAATGATCAACTTGCGCAGACATGCTAACTAAGTCCTTACGGGTCCTAGAATAGCATACATATGTAACAAGCTGGATGCTTCTGACATATATGCTCCAGCTTGAGGGGGAGTGTTGACTAATTAATATTGTAGATGGTTGTTAGTTGTTAGTTGTTGGTTGTATTTATTAGATTAGTTGGTAGTTGTAGTTATTAGATTTCTCTTGTATATATATATAGATGTAAATCCCCTTCATACATCAATCAAATATTCAGATTCAAGTAGTACCACAACCACAAATTCTTCCTCCGGCCTCAGAACATAGCAGCACTTAACAATGCACGCCCCGGCAACATAACTCTCACAAAACATAAACTCAGATCCTCAACAAGAAATGTTTCAATTCCTTGCAACATCCAAGCAGGTACATGCCGTCATATTGAGAACTAGCTAGCCATTTTCGTGACTAGTGCTATGCAAAACCTCATTACAACGAAGTTGACTTTGAAAATTGAGGTCTTCGATTACATCCCAAGGCCCAATGTTTTTGTAAGCATAATCTTTATGAAAGGAAGCTTAGAGAATTAAAGGATTTTATTCAATCAAATGGAAGTGAAGCTACAGGTTGCATGGTATACTATCAAACAATAAGCCTAACACAGGTTGCATGATTGAGAATTAAAGGATTTTGTTCAATCAAATGGAAGTGAAGCTACAGGTTGCATGGTATACTAGTAGTGACAGTGGCAGTGTCTAATTAACATGCTTACAGCAACAAAAGTTTCAATTCTAATCTGCTTGAATAAACAAAAGTAATATGGTGGAGGACATAATTATGAGTTACTCAGTTACGTCTTAAAAAAATCATATACCACAGGGAAGACTAGGCGCAACAAATCAAGTATGAAGATCAATCATACCCATGCCTACTTCTTCAAGGTTATCAAGTTGATATAGAGACACTTCTCTCAGAAAATATAAAACCTTTTTTCCACAAATGATAACCTCTTCAACACTGTACTCCAAACGAGAAAACAACGACAGCTATGTCTAGAGACAAGGGACAAAAGAAAAGGCGTTTACTTTTTCCACACCCCCTCCTACTCTTTCACACCACTTAACAAATTTTATTCCAAAAATAACCTCGCGTGAAACACTGTGAGGACGTGTTTAAAGATCGTTCGACGACTTGTTCGACACGCTCGAATGACCTCGTTCGAACAGGTGAAATTACGCACAAAAGGGTGTGAAGTCAATATTTAACACACTCGAACGATGTCGTTCGAACGGGTTCGAACAATGTCATGCGAACCTGTTCGAATGACCTCATGCGAACAGTTGAAAAACGCCCAAAGAGAGTGTGAAGTCAAAATTTAACACACTCGAACGATGTCATTCGAACCTGTTCGAAGGCCCATGTTCGAACAGGTGAAATTTCGTGAAAAAAAAGAGGTTTTGGCTGGCCTTTTGGTCTTTTCACACCCTTGTGGGGTGTGCTTTGAGTAAGAGGGGGTGATAGGTTTTTGGTTTTTGCTTTCGGTGGTTGCCTCACTAAATTGTTGCCTCGAGAATGCGATCATTGAGTCCCGATTATTTGTTAGGTTTTTAGTTTTTGCTTTCGGTGGTTGCCTTCGATGTTGCCTTATCGAATTGTTGCCTCAAGAATATGATCATTGTGTCCCGATTATTTGATGGTTTTCGGTTTTTGCTTCCGGTTGTTGCCTTTGATGTTGCCTTACTGAATTGTTGCCTCGAAATTAAGATCATTGAGTCCCTATTTATTTGATAGGTTTTTGGTTTTTGCTTTCGGTGGTTGCCTTCGATGTTGCCTTATTGAATTGTTGCCTCGAGAATATGATCATTTGAGTCCCGATTATTTGATAGGTTTTCGGATTTTACTTCCTGTGGTTGCCTTTGATGTTGCCTTCGATCTGGGATGATGGTGTGCCTTGTTGAAAAAGTAATTTGAGAAATATACTTCCATGCATTGCCTCTTCTGGAAATTTGTAATTGAAAAAGTAATTGTGAAGGATGCTGAGAAGTGGAAATTTGTATTGAGAATACTGGTATGGTTTTGTCTTATCCTTTATTGCTCTCCTTTTTATGTTATATGAGGGTTGAGGAGATACCTATGCAGCTTGTTGTATAAGGTTATGTCTGCAATGTGTTTGCTCAAAATTATACTGGAAGCAAACAATGTTACTTTTTTTTTTCTTCAAAATCCATCCAGAACCAACTTAGATGTGGCTTCAAACATGGATTAGGCATATATCTCTTTGTGGCATCTTCTAGGCCTTATATTCATTTGATAACCTCATATGTATCCTTGATCATAACTTAAGATTACATTCCATTAAATGCCTACCAGATTGACTCTGCAAGTTCCAAAGTGTTGGTGCTTATGCGAGTGGAAAAAATCATGCCTTTTCTACTTATGGCTATTCAAGGATGGAGGTTGTCTGAAGTTAAAAGTCTCGATGTCCACAAGGGAGCAGTTACCCTAATTGTTGAGTAATTGAGGACATAGAAACCATGCAGGTTTTGCCATGAGCTTAAATTTATGGTAAGTTACATCCATTTGCTTGAAAAGATTACCTAGATTTGCACAGAATTATTACCTCAGCAGTTGCCTTTAAGTCATGATAATTTTGATGAAATTTTGGTTTTTGATAGAGACATTCGAATTTACATAACAGGGTAAAGGTTTTTGATGACGTACATTGCATGTCATGCCACATACGATTTTGTTTGCGTATTTGTTATATTAAGAAGTATAAAGTCGTTCTATATATTATCAATATCAGATTATATAGAATCTGTATGTAGTTAATTATATCTGAACTATAGAATTCATATATGTTGTTGAAATGTGTTCTTACTCTGATATAATACAAGCTTCTTTATTGGACCCTTGGGTGATTCCATTATCCTCTCAAGATTAGCTTTGTTGCTCGTCTGAAATTGATTTCTTGTAATTTGAGGGATTTTATCGCTTCCACACCTCTCTTTCCTTTTCCGACCCTTTATTTGTTGCATATTTTAAAATCATGGAGCCCTATTCGAATACTCGATGTCCCGATCATTCGAGTATTGGAATTTTGGGTTGGAATGGGAAATTTGAACTGTTGCTTTATGATACTGAGTCTTGATTATTTGATAGGTTTTCGGTTTTTGCTTTTGGTGGTTGCCTTTGATGTTGCCTTAATGAATTGTTGCCTTACTGAATTGTTGCCTCGAGAATACGATCATTGAGTCCTGCTTGTTTGATAGGTTTTTGGTTTTTGGTTTCGGTGGTTGCCTTCGATGTTGCCTTACTGATTTGTTGCCTCGAGAATGCGATCATTGAGTCTAGATTATTTGATAGGTTTTTGATTTTTGGTTTCGGTGGTTGCCTTCGATGTTGCCTTATCAAATTGTTGCCTCAAGAATATGATCACTGTCTCCCGATTATTTGATGGTTTTCGGTTTTTGCTTCCGGTTGTTGCCTTTGATGTTGCCTTACTGAATTGTTGCCTGAGAGTAAGATCATTGAGTCCCTGATTATTTGATAGGTTTTTGGTTTTTGCTTTTGGTGGTTGCCTTCAATGTTGCCTTATTGAATTGTTGCCTCACGAAATTGATCATTGAGTCCTGATTATTTGATAGGTTTTCGGATTTTGCTTCCTGTGGTTGCCTTTGTTGTTGCCTTTAATGTTGCCTTCGATCTGGGTTGTTGGTATTGCGCCTTTATGATCTTGGATGTGAAATTCAAGATTTGAACCTCGGCTGCCCTAAATTCATTTATGATATCATCCTTTTTATTCATGAGAGTATATTGGCAAATTGCAATAGTGAATGGTGGCAGTATTGTGCAATTGGCAATTAGCATTTTTTTTATTCATGACAGTTTAAGAAACCATAAGGTTGGGCAGTATAACAGTGATGGATGTCTTCTATAAGCCCCCGTAAATTAATGTGTATTATTATTCTGAGTTTGGGACAAGAAGTACTGAGTGGATCTTCCAGTAACTGAGTTTTTTTAAACAATAGCTTCTTGTATAAGTTGAAATTAGTCATGCATCTCAGTTTTCAGAAGCTATATTTCATTTAACTTCTTACAAAAACCTTAAAGCTTATGAATAATTTTTTCATATGTAAAGAGCGATAAGACTGTTTGTGGTTGCTTTGATTTGAAAGAGACCCTTGGATGATTCCACGGTACTGTCAACTCTCAAGATTACCTTTGTTGCTAATCCTTTATTTTTCGTATGTTATGATTTTTTTATTCATTGACAATTGCCTAAGTAAATGGTGGTAGACTCGGGCAATAATCTAATTGGAAGTCCATAGCTAGTTGCTGCTTTTGGAGATGTTTCCATGTAAACTTTAGTCATGCTTGAACAAGTATTTTTTAAAATACAACAGTTCATTTTGATTTCGAGAAGTATTGAGTGGATCTTCATTGTTCCTATTGATTTCGAGAAGCTTTATGAGATGACAGCCATCTTCATTTACATCAATTTCCATAAATCTTTTCAGAAATTCCAGCATGGCAATGGCAATTAATGTGTATTATTAGTTTGCATGAATCCATCTTATACCATGCCTAGAAATGTATGTGCTCATTAAAGACAAAGCTTCTGGCATGGCTTTTTCAAACATGTTACTTACTAGTTCAGCCATGCCAGAAGTTTAACATAAACATCTCCAAATGTAGCTACTAGCCATAGACATCTAGTCACATTGCACAAACTCCATTGCCTCTGACACATTCAATCACATTTGTGCCCAAGTGTGCCACCATTTACTGTGTAATTGCATAATTCTATCATGAATTCTATCATATCTGATTTGAATTTAGGGTCAGCGAGACTGAGGTTCAAATTTCAAATTTGACATCTATGATCATCAAAGCATAACACCGTCCATTTAAGGCTATGGCTAAAGATTCATGCTGCCATTCACTTAACAGCTGCATTTAGGGACATGATTTTTTGAGCAGAACATCAAAATTTCACGAAATGCAAATGATAAAGGGTCAAGTGTAGCAGTAGCACTGAAAATTTATACGATATCAATTTCAGATGAGCAACAAAGCTAATCTTGAGAGGATCATGGATTCACCCAAGGTCCAATCAAGAAGCTTATAATTTCTTTTTCCTTTCTAGTTTCTACACCTCTGTTTCAAATCAAAGGCACTAAAATATGTAGACAATCCAATAAACACTAAAATAACAGGCTCAACATAGAAAATCACAACATCAACTCCAAACTCTAAAATAAACACTAAAATAACAGGCTCACTACAAAATTTCATTAACCTCTTTCGTATTTTTACTTTCGACAATAAAAGGAAATTGAATAGCAAAGTGTTATACCCCAATTTTGTCTGTCTTCTTTTTCTTGCTTTAGTCGTCTTTTTATTAGTGGCGTGTTTCGGAGTCGCGTGATTATGGGAAATATTAGTGTAGAGTCTCGGTTACCAATCCAAACCAAATCCAGTCACTCCGTTCAGCTAAACTCGAAATACCATTGTTTAAATTAGGCATGCGCGCGAATGATCGATCTTCTCGTGCGTTCTTCAATTTAATTATCTGTATCTGAGTTTAGTCGTATGTGAACAGGTCCACCTAAAGTCATTTTCCTCAAAATTTGGTTTAAATTCAGACTTAATAATGCGATTCCGAGTTAATTTTAGTAAACGCGCCCATTTCTTTTATTCTGGTCTAGTTTGGCCTGACTCCTTTTTATTTTTATTTTTATTCTTATTTTGTTTATTTAATTTATTTAAGCATATATACAATCCAAAAATATCAAAAAATTCTATTTAGTTTAATTTACAGTTTAAAAGTGTTTAAGAGTCCAAAAATAATTCTACTTAGTTTAATTTACAAATTAGAAGCACTTAAGAGTCAAATAAGTCCAAAAATACAAAAATAAATAATACTAAAAATACAAAAAATAACAAATCCGAAAATAAAGTAGTAAGCGACAATTTAGGGTCTCGAGCAACATTCCAAGTCACGCTGCTTGCCTTTATTGGGCACAGGTTCCAACTCAAATCGGTCAAAGCTTTGATTAAAAATAATAAATGCCTTAACCTAATCTTTACCTATAAATAAACAGTTAACCTAGAGTCTAAAAGACACAGAAACAAAAGGCAGAAAACCACTGCTAGAATCACCCAAAAATAGGATTAGAGTTTCACATCGAAACTCTAATCCACTAAATACGGTTCTGAGGTTTCTATGATCTAAAAAAAGAAGCAATAGCAGTAAAGAAAGCACAGTAGCGGTGACAATCAGCAGTAGCAAACGAGAGGAGACCTATCTGAGGCTGGAGATCAGGTTCGTTACTTTATACTTATCAGGTCTGAAAAGCATGTAAATGGTTCGTTTTGTACAGTTCTCTTTTATTCACTACGTGGCCAAAATAAGACCGTAAACCATTAACAGCGTCTAAAATTCTTTTAAACCAGTATCAAGAATAATCATGTCAGTCCCTCTAAACCAATAACAGATTAGATACTTTGAGATAGCAAATTAAAGGGTTTAAGTTCGTTGTTGTTGCTGTTAGTCTAGATTCTGGTCTAAAAAAAATATAAAATATGACGACGACCATCAGACCAGAACAAACGTGGATTAAAAAAAAAAACTGAACAGAAGCCATAACTAGAAATCAAAGAATCATCAAACCAGGGAAGACAATAACTCAGAAAATCAAAATAGGGAGCATAGCAAGAATAGAAAAATCATTCGCAGATTAGGGATTAACTAAAAAATAGGGATTCAAAGTTAGTATCATCAGAAAACGAATCTAGATACATCAAACAGATTAGCATTATAGTTTTAGGAATAGAGAAAGAAACAAAAATCAAGTTAGGAGTAAAATGAGAATACAAAACAAGGTCAGAATTAAAAGGAAGAAGATTAGGAATTAGGAGAAGAAATGAGAAGATCACAAACAAGGAAAACAACACACATAAAGAGAAGAGGATGGACCTGTGAATTCCGGTGAGGTCTCCGGCAAACCCAGCGAGCGCCTCCAGATCCGTCGAGGCTCTTCTTCTTCGCGAGCTCTTCTTTCTCATTCCCACAGACCTTCGCAAGTCCTCTCCCTCTCCGATTCGCGTTCTCCTCCCACGAAAACCGGCGACACTCGCGCCGGAAACCTCTCCTCCTCTCTCACGGCGCCGCGCGGCTGGGTAGAAGGAAAGGAGGGAATGAAGATTTAGGTTTAGGTTTTTTTGGTTTTGGGCCGGTGTATTGTATTTTAGTTTAGTTTATTTTAGTATTCAGATATACTATTCGCACCCCCTTATTCACGCGCACACTCTCTCCAACTTAAGTCCATTTAGATTCGGGGCTTCCTATGCAAGCTGGGCTTTCCTTTTTGCACCTCCAATTAATTATACAACACCCTGCTATTAATAAAACCCAATTTACTATGTTCACCCCCTGTTTCATTTTTTTTAATTCTTTTCCAATAATAATATAAATAATTTTTCTCGCAAAATTAAATAAACGGCTAAGTCGGTTGTACAACCGGGTTAGTCATTGTTTAGGGCCAATGAGCTGTACAGTTCAGTAACCCTACAAACCTAACGAATAAACTATTCTTTCTAAAAAAATAAACGGCTAAGTCGGTTGTACAATCGGGTTAGTCATTATTTTAGGGCCAATGAGCTGTACAGTTCAGTAACCCTACAAACTCAATAAATACGAATAAACCATTTTCATAAAAAATAGGGGATTAAGTCAACATCTCTGATCGGGTTAGTCAGCGTTCTAGAACTAATGAGCTGTACAGTTCAGGAGTTCTAGAATACCTATTCTAAAACGAACCCACCTCACACCAAACCATTTTCTTTCAAAAACTCTAAAATTATTTTCAAAAAGTAGGGGGCTAAGTCGGTTGTACAATCGGGTTAGCCAGCGTCCTAGGAATCAGTGAGCTGTACAGTTCAAGGAATCCTAGGACCCCTACATTAAAAAACACCAACCCACAAACTTTTTCAGGAAGAACTACGTAGCTTTGATTCCTCCATTGCATCCGGAGGTACGTAGGAGCAAGACTCAAACTCTTGTCAAGCACTAAAAACCAAAATTTAAATAAGTCTTTTTCTACGAATTAAAAGGGTAATTATTAAATAAATCTTAATTAATTAGACAATGGATGTTGTGGGGTGCTAATACCTTCCCCACACATAACGACTCCCGAACCCTAACAATGCCTCATCCTAAACCTAAAGGGATTTTCCGAATTTGCCCTTAAACTAAAATTTGGTGGCGGCTTCCTATGAACCTTTCGAAGAATCCATTCCCAGATTTTTCGGTCGCTACAGCTGGCGACTTCACTGGGGACTTATTTATTTTTAGAGAGTCAAAACCTAGTCTAGTTAATTTAGGATTAATTCAATTTTTACCCTTTTATTTATTTATTTGCTTTTGCATAGTTATGTGATTTATCTGTGTAAACCCTAGGGTAGAAGACGATATTTGTATATGTGTTTGTTTGTCTGTTTGCAGCTTTTGGGTTGTTTTTAAATTGCTCCTACACACACTTCACTTCTACACTTCACACACGTGAGAAAAAGTCCTCCACCCGGACTCGAGCATAAACCTAAGTTAGAACGAGATTGCGTAGTGATGGCCTGCGGGACGTACGTCTCGTTGGGTGGTCACGAAAATCTCACCTAGAGTTTGATTCCTTTTGAGGATGCTACCCCTTCTAATAGCTTGCCTATTGTTGGGGTCAGTGTTCTTGACTGGAGTCCTTGGCTCTAGGGACCATGTGTAGGATTCTTCAGAACCATCCCTGTGAGGTTCACTGTAAAAGAAACCTTAGACCCACTCTGTAAGATGCATTTCTAGGGTCACAAAGGAGCTTTATACCCTTGCATTCAAACAAATATTTATGCATATCGTCTTTTATTGAAAAAAAAAATCAAGAAAACAAAAATCATTTTTTTTCCTTCTTTTACTACTTCTTTTAGAAAATATACCACATGCATACAACAAATAAACATCTATCAGTTATGATCAATGTCGTGAAATTAAAATCTTTACCTTGGAGAGAAGCCGTGCACGCTGAAGTCAAAATTAAATTTTGTACTTTACTCTCCAATGAAAAGTTTATAATTCCCCGACACGAATAAAATCATATATTATCATTTCATACGCATACATCGCATTCGCATTTCACATACATTCATTCGTTCATTCGCATTCTCATTTCATGCGCATTCATTCATTTGCATACTTACATCATGCATTATAAAAACGAAAAAACATAATTTTGAGAGAAAGATTGTGATGAGAGGTGAGGCATTCTTGTGAGGTAAATAATTCTTTTTAAAAAAAGTGTAGCCATACTTCGTTGCAAGCTCAAGGTGTTTCAAGTCACTCAGTTTTTCAAATTTTTAGCTTGCTCACATTTTTTAACCAAACGTTGCATCTCTTCCATCCCATGATAAATGACCTAAATGCCCATCAAAAATTTCTATCATGTTAAGCATTTGTGTAGTGACTTGGGTAACATGTGTGTTTATTTTTGTCTAAGTCAGTTAGCGTCCCTACCTTACCATCATCCCCTGTCAAAGTCTAATCCCACCCCGACCACCCTAAAGTACATACTCCCCTACCTAGTCAACTTTTTGGTTTGTTCTCACTAATGAAATAACACTTGAGACCCTCCCTACTGGGGCAAATGTGTGATCTCTAAAATACCTAGTCAACGTTATATTCCCTTGGTGCAAGCCCTTTACAAAAAAAAATTCAAAAAGGCCCGTTAGGTTGAAAACTCGTAAGAGCGGCCTAAGCAAAAATTAGGGCATAAAAAAGAGAAATAAAGGAAAAGAGCAAATATATAAAAGTAAATAAATTATTGACCTTAAGTTAATTTTTGAGAAAACGAGCAATCATGATTCGAAATGAAGTTTGACCATCTTCCCATACCCTCGAAAGAAACCCGTGCTACCCACCTTAAGCCAAAATCTAAAAACCTTTCAATCCCCCTAGACAAGGATCAATTCCACATCAAAAATGGTGTATCATTTTTATCAAGTCACTCAGCTCGAAAGAAAGAAAAAGAGAAAATCAAAATAAAAAAAAAAAGAGAAAGTGAAATCAAAAATAGGAAAAAGCAAAAGTGGTACAATCATGAGCTGATACTTCTTACCATTAAATGCATAAGAGATCCTTGTCTGAAATAAACCCCCAACACTTCCCTTGTCCTCAATATCCTATCATTCACCCTTGGCCAAGTTACATCCCTAAACAGGTCCACGTCAATTGCTCAAACACTAATAAACCCTTTCCTTCATAAATCATTACCCATTAGCCAAGTCACACCACCAATAAAAATCATCTGTCCCATCAATCCTCAAACACCCAATTATCCCTTCCTTCATAAACCATTAACCATCGACCACCTTACAACTCCAAAAATCCATTCCGATTATTGACTGATTGCTTTTGTTTTCTCAAAATTTTAATTTTAGGACAAGTAAGTTTATTTATTTATAATATGTTTGCTCAAAAAATATATCTCAAAAAAAAAAAAAAAAAAAAAAAAAGGCTTGCACCACACCACAGATTCATTCAAGTTACTGCTTATACTAAGACAAGGTCTAGGGATCACCAAGTGTAGTTTTCATCATAGCAAACTCAAGACTATTGTAGTCTGAGAGTCATTCTAAAGATAACCACGAGTTTATACTAGGATCGTCACCTAGATCCTAAAGTGGGGCATCCCTTTCACCATCTATTCCATTTGAACTTGGGGAAATTTGTACAGTGTCCATCCCATACCACACACACTTATAGCCATACTGCATAAAGTCCAAAACCCATTACCCTAGCTCCACAACCTCACCAAAACAACCGCCCGCAAGTCCCGTTATCAAGTGGGGCAACCTCACACCCTTCTCTCCACCTACAAATGGGGACATTCACCATACACCCATCTCATCCCCTTGTTATATCCACATCACCAAAACCATACCGGGCAATTTCTCAACTCATTACCCTATATGTTGCTACTCTAGTCGGAGGCAATCCTGTCCTTACCATAAATGGGGCAACACCGAACTCTATGGGTTGAGACAATATCTATTCTTTGTCCACCTTTTATTCCAAAGCCAATGCCTTCCCAATTCATCGTCTTCTACACCACTAGACAGGGGGGCAAGTTATTCACTCACCGTCATCAAATCTAAATCGGGGCAATCCCGCATTTCTTGGCTTGGAAAAACGCACTTTCATGACCTTGACAAAGACCAGTCACTCATTCACCCCTTCATGTGCCACAAATGTCCACACCCTAGGTCTTTAGAACCCCAAGTTAATCGACTCATTCATCTATATTCGCACTACTATACATCTTCACAAAACAATGCTTTAGAGAGAAAAACACAAGTTGATCATATGATGTTGGAAATCCACTTATTTAGCTTTGTGGACCAAAACTTCGGCCATCATGGGGCATCAAAATGGAAGAGAAAATGAGCGAGCTTGCAAATACTTTTTCACATCGATTAATCTGTAGAATAACAACCTTGAGATTGCCGAAATTTGAATCAAATCTAATCTTTCCAAAGAATTATCAATATTCATCTCCGCCTCTCGCATCCAAAGTCTCACATCTCATCATCACAAAAAAATGTTTCTGCACTCAATCAATCATTTCATATCATCACACCATGCACCATAGCATTTGCATTCAAACATTTCATTTGCATCATATTAACATTCATACTTCATGCATCCATCGATAAATAAATAAAAAGGCAAGCAAAAAAAAAAAAAGGCAAAAAAAAAAAAAAAAAAAAAAAAAGAGAAAGGAATCACCTATTTCATCCACCACCCCACCAAAAATCACCTGTTGCATGTGCATGTATTATTGGCGTTGTATGTCCATTACATGATGTATTGCCTCTGAATCGACTTCAAGTGTCGATACCCATATTTTGTTCCTCTAAGATCAAAGCTCTGGCGTTGATCCCGTGATCGCATCACGCATCACCAAGGCGATCCCGGACTCGAGTGGTCCTTCGAGCACTACGCTCCTTCGATGCCCTAAGTGGCCCAGTCGCAAAACGTCTGAGTCGAGCCGGCGACCTTCCGGACTCGCGTGGTCCTTCGGACTAGTTGTGTCACCTAAGACACGCAGTACGCCCTTCATGGTCAACATATCGCCTTCTAGACACGATCTTGACCCATCATGGCCGCCGAGTATAAAGGCCCCCTCGGGCCGTTTAATTAGTACCGTAGCTAATTGCGCTCCTTGAGCACCACGATGGTCCTTCAATTAAGGCCTAGCGACCTTTCGGACCTTAAGTGGTCCTTCGAGCCTTGTGTTCTCCTTCGGACCACGAGTGGTCCATCGTAGCCTTAAGGTTCTCTTCTGTGTCCTTGTTGACCCTTCATTCAAATCTCGGTTAATGCGCCAAGTATTAACCACTCCTCTTATCTCTCAAACTTTCCACTTCCCCTTAAACGGACAAAATTAGCATCTATCTTATCTTTATTCCTATTTCTACTACGAAAGTTCTAGAGCTCAAAGACTTTCTAGTAAAATATTAATAAAGAGAGGCAAATTGTTATACCCCCAATTTTGTCCGTCTTCTTTTTATTAGTGGCGTGTTTCTGAGTCGCGTGATTATGGGAAATATTAGTGTAGAGTCTCTGTTACCAATCCAAACCAAATCCAAATACTCCGCTTCATTTAAACTCGAAATACCATTGTTTAAATTAGGCATGCGCGCGAATGATCGATCTTCTCGTATGCGTTCTTCAATTTAATTATCTCAGATATCGAGTTTAGTCGTATGTGAAACAGTCCACCTAAAGTCATTTTCTCAAAATTTGGTTTAAATTCAGACTTAATAATGCGATTCCGAGTTAATTTTAGTAAACGCGCCCATTTCTTTTATTCTGGTCTAGTTTGGCCTGACTCCTTTTTATTTTTATTTTTATTCTTATTTTGTTTATTTAATTTATTTAAGCATATATACAATCCAAAAATATCAAAAATTCTATTTAGTTTAATTTACAGGTTTAAAAGTGTTTAAGAGTCCAAAAATAATTCTACTTAGTTTAATTTACAAATTAGAAGCACTTAAGAGTCAAATAAGTCCAAAAATACAAAAATAAATAATACTAAAAATACAAAAAATAACAAATCCGAAAATAAAGTAGTAAGCAGCAATTTAGGGTCTCCAGCAAAGATTCCAAGTCACTGCAGCTTGTCATTGGGCACGGGTTCCAACTCAAATCGGTCAAAGCTTTGATTAAAAATAATAAATGCCTTAACCTAATCTTTACCTATAAATAAACCGTTAACCTAGAGTCTAAAAGACACAGAAACAAAAGGCAGAAAACCACTGCTAGAATCACCCAAAAATAGGATTAGAGTTTCACATCGAAACTCTAATCCACTAAATACGGTTCTGAGGTTTCTATGATCTAAAAAAAGAAGCAATAGCGATAAAAGAAAGCACAGAGAATGTGACAATCAAGCAGTAGCAAACGAGAGGAGACCTATCTGAGGCTGGAGATCAGGTTCGTTACTTTATACTTATCAGGTCTGAAAAGCATGTAAATGGTTCGTTTTGTACAGTTCTCTTTTATTCACTACGTGGCCAAAATAAGACCGTAAACCATTAACAAATGTCTAAAATTCTTTTAAACCAATTATCAAGAATAATCATGTCACCCCTCTAAACCAATAACAGATTAGATACTTTGAGATAGCAAATTAAAGGGTTTAAGTTCGTTGTTGTTGTCTTTGTTAGTCTAGATTCGGTCTAAAAAAATATAAAATATGACGACGACCATCGGGCCCGGAACAAACGTGGATTAAAAAAAAAAACGAATGCGAAGCCATAACTAGAAATCAAAGAATCATCAAACCAGGGAAGACAATAACTCGAAAAAATCAAAATAGGGAGCATAGCAAGAATAGAAAAATCATTCGCAGATTAGGGATTAACTAAAAATAGGATTCAAAGTTAGTATCATCGAAAAACGAATCTAGATACATCAAACAGATTAGCATTATAGTTTTAGGAATAGAGAAAGAAACAAAAATCAAGTTAGGAGTAAAATGAGAATACAAAACAAGGTCAGAATTAAAAGGAAGAAGATTAGGAATTAGGAGAAGAAATGAGAAGATCACAAACAAGGAAAACAACACACATAAAGAGAAGAGGATGGACCTGTGAATTCCGGTGAGGTCTCCGGCAAACCCAGCGAGCGCCTCCAGATCCGTCGAGGGCTCTTTCTTCTTCGCGAGAGCTCTTCTTTCTCATTCCCACGCACCTTCATGCAAGTCCTCTCCTCTCTCGATTCGCGTTCTCCTCCCACGAAAACCGGCGACACTCGCGCCGGAAACCTCTCCTCCTCTCTCACGGCGCCCGCGCGGGGGGTAGAAGGAAAGGAGGGAATGAAGATTTAGGTTTAGGTTTTTTTGGTTTTGGGCCGGTGTATTGTATTTTAGTTTAGTTTATTTTAGTATTCAGATATACTATTCGCACCCCCTTATTCACGCGCGCACCTCCTCCAACTTAAGTCCAGTTTCGCATTCTGGGCTTCCTATGCAAGCTGGGCTTTCCTTTTTGCACCTCCAATTAATTATACAACACCCTGCTATTAATAAAACCCAATTTACTATGTTCACCCCCTGTTTCATTTTTTTTAATTCTTTTCCAATAATAATATAAATAATTTTTCTCGCAAAATTAAATAAACGGCTAAATCGGTTTGTACTGGCCAAAGGTTAGTCATTGTTTAGGCCAATGAAATGCATACCAAGAACCCTACAAACCTAACGAATAAACTATTCTTTCTAAAAAATAAGCGGCTAAGTCGGTTTATGCAATCGGGTTAGTCATTATTTTAGGCCAATGAGTTTATGCAGATTCGAACCCTACAAAAACTCAATAAATCTTAATAAACCATTTTCATAAAAATAGGGGATTAAGTCTACTTATCTGATCGGGTTAGTCGTTCTAGAACTAATGAAATTTGTGCAGATTCGGGAGTTCTAGAATATCTATTCTAAAACGAACCCACCTCACACCAAACCATTTTCTTTCAAAAACTCTAAAATTATTTTCAAAAAGTAGGGGGCTAAATCGGTTGTACAATCCAGGGTTAGCCAAACGTCTAGGAATCGATGAGCTATACATTCAAGGAATCCTAAGACCCTACATTAAAAACACCAACCCACAAACTTTTTCAGGGAAGAACTACGTAGCTTTTGATTCCTCCATTGCATCCGGGAGAGTGCGTAGGAGCAAGACTCAAACTCTTGTCAAGCACTAAAAACCAAAATTTAAATAAGTCTTTTTCTACGAATTAAAAGGGTAATTATTAAATAAATCTTAATTAATTAGACAATGGATGTTGTGGGGTGCTAATACCTTCCCCACACATAATGACTCCCGAACCCTAACAATGTCTCATCCTAAACCTAAAGGAATTTTCCGAATTTGCCCTTAAACTAAAATTTGGTGGCGGCTTCCTATGAACCTTTCGAAGAATCCATTCCCGGATTTTCGGTCGCTACACAAAGCATAGAAAGTCACCAAAGTCTAGAAGCTTTGTCTTTAATGAGCACATACATTTCTAGGCATGGTATAAGATGGATTCATGCAAACTAATAATACACATTAATTGCCATTGCCATGCTGGAATTTCTGAAAAGATTTATGGAAATTGATGTAAATGAAGATGGCTGTCATCTCATAAAGCTTCTCGAAATCAATAGGAACAATGAAGATCCACTCAATACTTCTCGAAATCAAAATGAACTGTTGTATTTTAAAAAATACTTGTTCAAGCATGAATAAAGTTTACATGGAAACATCTCCAAAAGCAGCAACTAGCTATGGACTTCCAATTAGATTATTGCCCGAGTCTATCACCATTTACTTAGGCAATTGTCAATGAATAAAAAAATCATAACATACGAAAAATAAAGGATTAGCAACAAAGGTAATCTTGAGAGTTGATGATCTGTGGAATCATCCAAGGGTCTCTTTCAAATCAAAGCAACCACAAACAGATCTTATCGCTCTTTACATATGAAAAAATTATTCATAAGCTTTAAGGTTTTTGTAAGAAGTTAAATGAAATATAGCTTCTGAAAACTGATGACTAATTTCAACTTATACAAGAAGCTATTGTTTAAAAAAACTCAGTTACTGGAAGATCCACTCAGTACTTCTTGTCCCAAACTCAGAATAATAATACACATTAATTTACGGGGCTTATAGAAGACATCCATCATCATTATAATCGCCCAACCTTATGGTTTCTTAAACTGTCATGAATAAAAAAATGCTAATTGCCAATTGCACAATACTGCCACCATTCACTATTGCAATTTGCCAATATACTCTCATGAATAAAAGGATGATATCATAAATGAATTTAGGGCAATAGAGGTTCAAATCTTGAATTTCACATCCAAGATCATAAAGGCGCAATACCAACAACCCGGATCGAAGGCAACATTAAAGGCAACAACAAAGGCAACCACGGGAAGCAAAATCCAAAACCTATCAAATAATCGGGACTCAATGATCAATTTCGTGAGGCAACAATTCAATAAGGCAACATTGAAGGCAACCACCAAAAGCAAAACCAAAAACCTATCAAATAATCGGGGACTCAATGATCTTACTCTCGTGCAACAATTCAAGAAGGCAACATCAAAGGCAACAACCTAAGCAAAACCGAAAACCATCAAATAATCGGGAGACAGTGATCATATTCTTGAGGCAACAATTTGATAAGGCAACATCGAAGGCAACCACCGAAACCAAAAATCAAAAACCTATCAAATAATCGAGACTCAATGATCGCATTCTCGAGGCAACAAATCAGTAAGGCAACATCGAAGGCAACCACCGAAACCAAAAACCAAAAACCTATCAAACAAGCAGGACTCAATGATCGTATTCTCGAGGCAACAATTCAGTAAGGCAACAATTCATTAAGGCAACATCAAAGGCAACCACCAAAAGCAAAAACCGAAAACCTATCAAATAATCAAGACTCAGTATCATAAAGCAACAGTTCAAATTTCCCATTCCAACCCAAAATTCCAATACTCGAATGATCGGGACATCGAGTATTCGAATAGGGCTCCATGATTTTAAAATATGCAACAAATAAAGGGTCGGAAAAGGAAAGAGAGGTGTGGAAGCGATAAAATCCCTCAAATTACAAGAAATCAATTTCAGACGAGCAACAAAGCTAATCTTGAGAGGATAATGGAATCACCCAAGGGTCCAATAAAGAAGCTTGTATTATATCAGAGTAAGAACACATTTCAACAACATATATGAATTCTATAGTTCAGATATAATTAACTACATACAGATTCTATATAATCTGGTATTGATAATATATAGAACGACTTTATACTTCTTAATATAACAAATACGCAAACAAAATCGTATGTGGCATGACATGCAATGTACGTCATCAAAAACCTTTACCCTGTTATGTAAATTCGAATGTCTCTATCAAAAACCAAAATTTCATCAAAATTATCATGACTTAAAGGCAACTGCTGAGGTAATAATTCTGTGCAAATCTAGGTAATCTTTTCAAGCAAATGGATGTAACTTACCATAAATTTAAGCTCATGGCAAAACCTGCATGGTTTCTATGTCCTCAATTACTCAACAATTAGGGTAACTGCTCCCTTGTGGACATCGAGACTTTTAACTTCAGACAACCTCCATCCTTGAATAGCCATAAGTAGAAAAGGCATGATTTTTTCCACTCGCATAAGCACCAACACTTTGGAACTTGCAGAGTCAATCTGGTAGGCATTTAATGGAATGTAATCTTAAGTTATGATCAAGGATACATATGAGGTTATCAAATGAATATAAGGCCTAGAAGATGCCACAAAGAGATATATGCCTAATCCATGTTTGAAGCCACATCTAAGTTGGTTCTGGATGGATTTTGAAGAAAAAAAAAAGTAACATTGTTTGCTTCCAGTATAATTTTGAGCAAACATATTGCAGACATAACCTTATACAACAAGCTGCATAGGTATCTCCTCAACCCTCATATAACATAAAAAGGAGAGCAATAAAGGATAAGACAAAACCATACCAGTATTCTCAATACAAATTTCCACTTCTCAAAGATCCTTCACAATTACTTTTTCAATTACAAATTTCCAGAAGAGGCAATGCATGGAAGTATATTTCTCAAATTACTTTTTCAACAAGGCACAATACCATCATCCCAGATCGAAGGCAACATCAAAGGCAACCACAGGAAGTAAAATCCGAAAACCTATCAAATAATCGGGACTCAAATGATCATATTCTCGAGGCAACAATTCAATAAGGCAACATCGAAGGCAACCACCGAAAGCAAAAACCAAAAACCTATCAAATAAATAGGGACTCAATGATCTTAATTTTGAGGCAACAATTCAAAGAAGGCAACATCAAAGGCAACAACCTAAGCAAAACCGAAAACCATCAAATAATCGGGACACAATGATCATATTCTTGAGGCAACAATTCGATAAGGCAACATCGAAGGCAACCACCGAAAGCAAAAACCAAAAACCTAACAAATAATCGGGACTCAATGATCGCATTCTCGAGGCAACAATTTAGTGAGGCAACCACCGAAAGCAAAAACCAAAAACCTATCAAACAAGCGGGACTCAATGATCGTATTCTCGAGGCAACAATTCAGTAAGGTAACATCAAAGGCAACCACCAAAAGCAAAAACCGAAAACCTATCAAATAATCAAGACTCAATGTCATAAAGCAGTAGTTCAATTTTCCCATTCCAACTCAAATTTCCAATACTCGAATGATCGGGACATCGAGTTTTCAAATAGGGCTACATGATTTTATAATATACAACAAATAAAGGGTCGGAATGATCGGGACATCGAATTTTCGAATAGGGCTCCATGATTTTACGATATGCAACAAATAAAGGGTCGGAAAGGAAAGAGAGGTGTGGCAGTGATAAAATCCCTCAAATTACAAGAAATCATTTCCGACGAGTAACAAAGCTATTCTTGAGAGGATAATGGAATCACCCAAGGGTCCAATCAAGAAGCTTGTGTGATTTCTTTTTTCTTTTCTACACCTCTCTTTCGAATTGTATTTCAAATCGTAGGCAACCAATAAAAGCAGAAATCAGAAGCCCTAAAATCATCGGGACTCACAGATCATATCCTTGAGGCAACAATTATGTTTTCCGGTCCAAATCCAATTTCAATGGGACCAATCATTATGATTTTTCGAAATTGAATGTTCTTGAAGATCAAGAACGAAGAAAATGAGATGATACCGTCGAAAATAGAAAAGAAAGAAATGCTCCAAAATATTTAGGGCAAACCTGATTATGAGACGACGCGCGTCTGTTCAACGATATGAGACTTCGGACGAAATAATGATCAAGAAATTCAATTCCAAGACTGAAAATGAAGAGGGAGAAAAAGAGAGATGAAGCAGTGAATCGTGTAATCATACTCAGACAAGCGATGAATGAACCCTAGATTCATCGATATAATCTTTCTTTTCGGTTTGATCGTCTCGCTCTGGCTTCCCTCGTTTGATCGTCTCGCTATTGGAAATAAATATTCCCACCGGCAAAAGAAATACCTAATTTACTTTATTACCGTTGAAACATTTTTTTTTTTGACGCAAATTACCGTTGAATACATTGAACACACGTAAAAAAATGACATTCAAAATTGTTTTTTTTATATTTAATTTATAAGATTTAATTTTTTTTTCTTTCAAAAACAACCGTGTTTTATGAAACTGCTAGTATGATATTCACCCGTGCCACGAGTCGACATTCACTTGTAACTTAAAAAATTTGTACTTTTTTTAGGAATTGAAAAAATAGGAGTTGTATATTTAAGTGCTTTGTGTGATATATTAAATACTCTAGACACTATCTAAAATTTAGCTATTATGGTGTATAATAATTTTAGCAAAATGTTTTTTTTTTGAACGATATAGCAAAATGTATTATCAAAATATATTTATAAAGATTTTATACAAATTTGTATATTAAACTATTTGTCAAAACGTGTATATATATATATATATCGTTTTCTCGAATTGTATTAATCGATTTTCGAGGAAAAGACCCACATGAAAACAAAAATAATGATAGCTTGCAACTTCAAATTCACTGCAGACTGCGTGCCTCGCATGCAGCACTTCTTGCATTAAGAGTTCTTTATCGCAAATTTAGAGATGTTGTATACGGACCATTCAAGGAGAGATCTATTAATAGGTATTATCTATTCATGACTCCGATGTTAATACATATAGCTTGGATACACTATGCCAACATATGATACATATATGTTGAAATCCAACACAATCATGTGCTTGCAATACAATACCTCAAAGGGTTATACTACATTGTATATATGGCTTACAATCTATCAAAAAAAGAATCCACCAAAAATCTATCATGAAATATGTGCGTTGCAATTTAAAAAGATTATCGTATATTTCTTTGTGAAAATGACTCATGTTGCATACTTTAGATTAAAAATGGTAGGAAAGAATACATTCATGTAGTCCGATTTCTCAATTATAGACGGAACCCAACAACATAAAATACTTTTAATATATAGTGATTTCTTGGAGGACAAAAACAAATTCAAAAAAAACCTGGTGATGTTAGTAGTTTGAATAGATTCAAAAGTAAAAATTGGGGAATGGAACGAATGGAAAGAGAATAGAGACTCTAAAGAATACAAAATCTATACTTTTTGTGATACCACTCTTTTAACATGTAAATAGCAAGAGTAGCTAGTGGAGAAGAGAGTCTTTTCATTTGTACCACTAAGTTCAAAATTCCAAATAGCAAGAGTACCACAGTATATTATGAGAGACCCACATGATCAATGTTTTTGCCATAATAGTATTCTAAAATTTAGTAGTGGCTACAGCAGGGTATATGGTTTCAGGGGTATTTTCATATTGAGATGTTATTACAACAGGAATTAGTTATAAGTATTGTACGGACCTAAATAGTAAATAGTAACTTACAAATATATAGCAAATATATCTTTGCATAAGGACATTTAGCTTGCTTTTGACTAAGGTGATTGACGTTGACAACCGCAGGATCAATATTCTATGTCATCTTTTTTATTCTCTCTACTTGTTTTCTAAGTGCAGCGTAGTGAATAGAATAATATTAAGCACAAACGTTGTAAACTACAAATATACTAATCACTCAAAGTTGTATATTGATTCTAATTGTATGTGCATCAAGCTGAATACAAAAATATGTGACAGACATTTTTAATATATAACATTATTTATAAGATGAGAATTAAAAGTTGTCAAAAAAAAGATGAGAATTTAAAAAAGTTGAAATAAATAAAATTACTCATATTTAATAAAATTCTAGTTAGTAAATATATAGAATAAAATCTATGGAATGTGATACAAAATATTAGATGTCAAATAAATTTAATATATAAATGTAATATATAATAACAAATATATATATATATATATATATATATATATATATATATAAAAATAGATAATAAATAGATATAAAAAGTAGGTAAAAGGTTTTGCAATAAAAAAAAGAATAGGATAAACATTATGTAATACGCTTTAGTAGTATGAAATTGTGGTTGCTCAAATGTTTAGCATCAGGAGGTGGCATCGCGGGGGAATGAGTTCGATCCCCAGCTTAACATGCTGACGTGGATATTAAACGCAGCTGACGTGGATTTAAACACTGCTGATGTATTTAGTGACGTTGCGGACTAAATGGATGCTTAGGTGTGAGATCCATGGTTTAATATAATAGCAATCTAATTGCAAGATGTAATATGTGTATCCCACTAATTATAGTTCTAAGTATTTACAATAAAAATGTATAATTCTAAC